>VUQG01030617.1:30183-42838 GCA_015106755.1 Etia nguti | reverse complement strand
CAGTTGAGCTGCTTGGGGTTTTCAGAGCGAGTTTCAGTATCAGGTTCACGCCTACTGAAGTGTGCGTGCGTGTGTGTGTGTGTGTGTGTGTGTGTGTTGCTCTGCAAGAAAAGTCACTCTTGCTAGGAGCTCCCTGTCAGCTTCCTGTTCATATCCTGTTCAAATAAAGGGGCACAACATCCTGTTAACAAATAAGAAAATCATTTTAATTCTTAATTTTTTACAATCACCAGAATCCACGGGATTAAAATTCTTCTTCTTTTTTAATCATTAGAGCATTTTAGTGAGAGGTGTAAGAGATATAATTGGACTGAATGATGTGGTTTCATCATGGTCGCTGGTACTTATCTGCAGCACCTTAACGCACCGTAGCAAGAGCACAAAATGAACCTGAGAGAGGAGGACATTAAACAACTACTTTACTGTTTGTTTAAATGTGAGGAAGATATCTGACTAGTGACAAAAAACTAATTAACCCAGTATTCAAAAATTAAGAAACAGTAAAAACTGGGCACAGTCTAATGGAAACCAGTAATCGCATGCTTCCATGGGTAGGTCTTATTTTAAATGTGGCTGACACACTGTGTCAGGCTAACATTAGCAGTGCTAGCAGCAGGTTAGCATTGACAACCCTGAGCAGCACAATGTGGTTATGCATGGATGAGCGGTTAAGTGTTTATTTAACCACCATGGTCCATTTTGTAGGTCAAAGTCCTCCAAAGCTGAGGCGGTAAACTTTACCAGTTTACATCTTCCTGCCACGGAGTGACAGAGAGGGCTAGTTGTAACATCTCAGAAACAGCATTTCTGGTGAAGACTAGTGAGGGCAGCGCCGTTTAATCATCCAGTCGACTTAGCCACACATGCCCTGTTAAACAACTGCACCTTTTTTTTCAGCTGCCAATTAAAACGTCAGGAAATCAGGGAAATGGGGATGAGTCATCTATTTGGTACCATGAATGTCTAAACCCATTTACCTCCATCCATCCACCCATCTGCTTATCCAGTTCAGGGTCACAAGTGGGGGTAACTTGGAGTCAACCCCAGCTGTTGGAGAGCTAAGACATAGAGACATATGACTAGTAACGCTCACATTAACATCTAAGGTCACCAGTTAACCTAACCTCATGCTTGTTTGTGGATTGTGGGAGGAAGCTGGAGTGCTCGAAGATACCCGATTTCAAACGCCATAGAAAGGTCCCAGACTGGATTCAAACCCAGGACCTTCTTGCTGTGAGGTGTCAGTGCTAACCGCTGCATTATCGCGCTTCCTGCCATTGTGAATGTCAGCTGATTATTTAATCTCCCAACAGTTTCACAACGCTGTGACAAAATCAGTTTTTTTTGGTAAAAGCTGAAGAGAAATGATGCTGTATGACGGAAACACCTCTTTGTTTACATCACAGACTGTATATAAAAGATGGATGTAGCATCACGATGTCACCCACTGGTTTGTGAAGTCCTGCTTTTCAAGCTTCGAGCTGAGTGTTTTTAACGCAGCCATTAGGTGGAAAAGTGGTTAGCCTCATTACATTTTGCACATAAAACTTTAGCATTCTGCTAATTCCTCTTACTCTTCAAATTGAACTTTATTTAATGTTTCAACCCCTTTTGTCAAGAACATAATTGAAGTTGCCAAATGTAATTCTACCCCCCAAATTTACTTTCTTGGGCTACAGCTATTTGGGGCCTCATTCATACCTGGACTGCCTCATGAACGCGCCCTAAGGATCTGGAAGTCCAGAGAGCGGGAGTTCTTGATTACCGTATGTTTCGGACCATAAGGCACACTGGAGTATAAGGCACATTAAGCGAAACAAAACAGTCAGATAACCATCGGGAACCCTCGCGTTAACTTTTATTGAGTGGAAAAAAGTTAGCGTTCATCCTCCAGCTTCACTGTGCTAATGTTATGCTAACATAGCTGTGTCGCTAGCGATCACGTAGCACATCATTATATACCAGCTAGTCCAACTTCAGTAACCCTACAAACATCACTGCTGTTTAGTTTTCTGTCTTCATTTATGTTGGAAGTGATAGCAGAGCTGTACGTTTTAATCTTTTCAGAAATCTCTCAGCCAGAACATGGTATATCATGTTTAGATGGAAACTAACGAGCTAACTTCCTGCTAACTTCTAACTCTGTTAAACTTAATAATGTTTTCATGGATGTTAAACTTAATTGTTACACCTGGTAAAGCAGCAACACTGATCATTTTATTAAAGATGAAAGAATTTAGACAGTTTTTAGCTCTCAGTGATGCCGCAGTGTTCATTTGACTTTGGGACCTGAAGCAGATGGAGTTTTGGACCCAGATTACTCCGCGAGGCTCCTGACTACGGTAGCTCCGACAATCCATCAAGCGGTGCAGCTTCGTAGCTTACCAAAGTCGTACTAAAACATTTTTTTGACAGATTTTTGAGCGCCGTGTACCACATAAAATCAGTTCGAGGTCAGTAAACACAACCAGAATTTATACATAAGGCGCACCGGATTATAAGGCGCACTGTCGATTTTTGAGAAAATTAAAGGATTTTAAGTGCGCCTTATAGTGCGGAAAATACAGTATATTTCAAGTTCTCTGCTATCATTTACGTTTCCTGGAACTTGTTAGCTCCATCTTCCTAATGATATCACGTATATTTTTATTGTGCCTTTACCCTCAGCCTGTGTATGTATGTATACTTCCTAGTTACCCTCTAGTTTGGTTCTCAATCAGCTCAATTTCTAGCCCAACTTTACCTCTGAGTTTTTTGGATGGTTCAGGGTTTATCTGTCTGCACGCGCGCACCCGTGTGTGTGTTTACTCTTAGCAGATTTTTTTTTAACCTGATTTAACCTGATTGTACCTGCTCCCTGTCCCCTGTGTGCCTTCCCTTTACTCTTTATGTGCATAAACACATAAAGCTGTGGGGGGGTTTTTTGGATTTCACCACAGCTTCTTGCATTTGTGTCCTCCTCTGTACTGACTCGTTACATGGTAAACACACAAAAATATCTTGCAGTCATGAAAACAGGAAACATGCTAATTAGATTTTATCCATTGCTTCCTATTTCACACTATTTTTTTCTGCATTTGCTGCAAACGGTTGTTGTTGCGGGATGTTTAAAGTTTCATCATCTTCTTTTAACTCAAGAGACCTGCACACAGATGCAACAGCCCTCGTGCAGGACCCTGCTTGGAGAAGCACCGATCTAAAGCGAGCCACCATCATCAGGAGCTACTATTTAGATTTAAAAGAAAACAAAGCAGCTTAGCACGTGTAAGTCATTAAAAGGTTAATCAAAACAGCAAATCTGAAAGACAGACAACATCTGTCTTGCCATCGTATAACGATACCATCTTCATCTTTTGACATTTATTCCCCCTCCTTCCTCAGCTCGGCAGACGACCCGGCTGCCTGCCCACACTCTCGTTTCAGCACCCACATGTGACAGACTCAGCAGAGGCCAGTTAACCTCAACTAACTGCCTCAACCTCAACTGAGCCTTAGGAGCAGGACTGATGGGGTTACTGATAAAGCTGAGGTTACTGATCAAAATAAGTGCATTAGACTCCTTTAGGAGCTCAGGTGCTCAAGTGATAAAAAAAGTCACATTCTCAATTTTACTTCAAATGTCTGAACGGTTTAATAAAAAGGTCCAAAATCCAAACATGTGCAATGAACCCCAGAACTTGTGACTTCTGTGGGGGGTTTAAGTCAGTATGTGTGTATTTATGGCTCCTCTCTCATCTTTGTCATTGTTGCATCATCTGGTTTGCTCCTGTTAGGACGCCTTCATCAAACCCTGCATGTTCTTACTGTCCTCTGGCCGTTTTTCAAATTATTTTTAGATTTTCTTAGATTTGTTGAATATACTGCCTCATGCTTATTAATTAGAAAATCAATTTAATACGCTATGTTTCAAAATGTTATGTCATTTCAACAAAGTTCCAGATGCACTAGCATAAACACAGGCTATCACTGGGCTTCATCACAAAGAAGCATCAACATATCCTGACATTTACCTGCTGATTACGCTCAGCTCCACAATTTGATTTTCTCTGATTAGTTCAGCAGGTATCTTCAAATCCAAGGAAAATCTTTCCCAGGCGGCTATGAGAAGTCAAACCTGGAACACATTAACTTGTTATTACTCTTTAGATAAATCCCATTAGCCATTTGACAATTCAAGACCCAGTCCGACTCGGGCATGTAATTTTTAAGATATAAACTACTTTGCGTAGATACTGACTTTGATTTAAAATAAAAGTTTCAAATGTGGATTATGTGGATCAGCTGGAGGTCCAGGTGCATCTCTCAGGTCCTGTGTCAGGTCTTTGTTGGAATTCTTTTCCTATTTCTTAAGAACATGACTTTGAGATACTGTTCATCTGCTCTAGGTAATTTTTTAGGCCTGGCACTTCTTCTTTTGCCTTCCACTTTTCCAATTTCCTAATTTTTTTGGACCGACCCCACACCGTGCTGATATATGCCATATTTTTGGCTCTTAGCTCTTTGGGAATCACCTTATTGTGCAAAGTTACTATTTTATGTCTGTCAAACTGTAACATTTTGAAAGACCTTCAGAAAGCCTGGTAGAACCAGTTTAAAGTCTGGTGTTGAGAAAAAGGAAATGAGGGGTGCCTCATGACTTTTGCACAGAATTGCATGCGATCGTAACGTTTGGCAAATCTTAATGTCAAATCCCACACGTCTGAGCGAGCAGTCGCCAACTTAAAGAGTCTGAAATCACTGTGAAGCGTCTTTGCACCATATACGCATGTTTCTTAGGTACTTCTGTAGCAGCAGAGGCAGAACGTTTGTTTCAGAGGGTGAGCAGCTGCTCCACTTTGTGTGCGACTGTACAACGTTTTCGTCGCTTGTCCCACGTAAAGAGATCAGCTCATGTTTAGAGAAGTCAACAGGCGTGAGAGTGTCACATGAAACATGTTCCTCAGAACGAGACGTGTTAATGCATCGCTGCTGAAAGTCAAAGAGCAGGCCGAGGCGCAGCTGAAATAACAGCCATGTTGTTGCAGTTACTGAGACGGCGTAAATAAGTTAAGAAAACGCCTGCGTAAGCTCATCCCAACGAACGTTTTTCTTTCACGCGATCAGTGCTGAAACTTTACTATGACTTCATTTTATTTTGATATAAAAAATTTCAGAGTTAGTAACGACTCCAGCGATTCCTCACACTAACTCACAGTTTGTTGAGATCTCAAGTCAAGTCATGTGGCTTTATTGTCATTTCAACCATATGCAGTGGTGCAGCACACAGTGAAACGAGACAACGTTCCTCCAAGACCACGGTGCTACATATAACAGACAATCAACACAGGACTGCAGAAAGTGCAAGTGTGCAAGAATTACAAAAAACCCAAAAAACAAAGACAGTGCAACACCAGAAAGAACAGAACGATACAGGCACAACAGTGCAATAGAAATGTGCAAAAGACTGAGTGTTGTGCAAAAAGTAACTTGGTGTATGAAGGTGTGCGTGTGTGTGTGTGTGTATGAGATTCTGCAGATAAGTGCTTGGTAGTGACATGTATGAATGTATGTGTGTGTGTGTCAGTCCAGTCACTGAGTGTTCAGGAGTCTGACGGCTCCTGAACACTCAGTGTTCGCAGTCTGGCAGTGAGGGCCCAGATGCTGTACCTTTTGCCAGAAGGCAGCAGGGTGAAGAGTGTGTGTAAGAGGTGTGTGGGGTCCTCCACAACGCTGGTGGCTTTACAGATGCAGCGGGTGCGATAAGTGTCTGTGATGGAGGGAAGAGAGGCTCCAATGATCTTCTCAGCTGTTCTCACTACACTGTTTATCCTACTCCTGGAAGGACTCGTGGTGCTGCTCGACCAAACGGTACGGAGGTGCTAAAAGGATCATTTCTCAGCTTGCAGAGATGCGCGGCTGTTATTTCAAAGGTTTCTGAAAGTTGGACACACGAGTCACTAAAGCGTAACAATGATCTGTTTCTGTATTTGCAAAATTTCTGTAAATGAACGATTAACAGCTTAGGTGTTGAGAATGAAAATAACCTGAAAGTTTCTTTCGTCACCTTTTCTGAGTTTCTATTGAATCATTTCCTGTTTTATTTTGTATTATTAGTCACTTTAATCTCAGGTTTATTTCCTGCCTTTGGTTGTATTTTTTCCTTTAGTACTTAACTATTAAAACTATTCAGGTTCACTTGTGTTTTTTGTCCCTCCTGTTTCCAATTAGACTCTGAGCATATACACTCACCTGCCACTATATTAGGTATGCCTGGGTAATACCATGTTGGGCAGTTTTTGCCCCTTAAGTCTGCCTTAATTCTTTCTTTAATTTGACACGGTGCTGGAAACGTCATCATCGGCTGCACAATGATGCAAATCTCCTGTTAAAACATGCCAACGGTGCCCTACTGGACTCAGATCAGGTGACTGTGAAGGCCATTTGAGTGCAGTGCAATGACCAACAAACCAGTTTGATCTTTGAGTATAAAAATAAGTGCGGCTAATGAGGGCGGGTCAAACAATCACAAAGGAGGGAAAACACAGGACACCTTAACTAACCAAAATAAAACAGGAAGTGAGTAACACAGATACAAAGCACCCAAACATGATGTAAAAAAACCCCTCAAATTCTTAACAGGACCTGACATCACGGCGTAAACAGGGATCAGACTGATTATTTTCGACAGTCCAAAAACCAAAAGGCGGAACATCTACTTAAGTTCAGCCTTGTCTTCTCTGAAACAGCGAGCATGTGGGTGGGTGGGAGGTTTGGGGAGCTGCTCACTCACGCAGTGAACACAGTAGAGACAGAAGATGGTGGGGGAGGACGACAACGTGCATGAAAAATCACCGTGCGAGAGTTAAAGAGCGTGGCTAAGCTGTGATTCCACTTAAATTTCTCTGCTCGGAGAGAAAGCTGGAAGCAAAAGACTTTTTCTTACTTTTTCTCTCAAGTTGTGCAGCATTGCTCTCTGAAGAGTTGCTGCTACCTCGCCCAGGGAAAGCAGAGAGACACAGATGTCATCTGAAGCAGCAGGAACTCTGTCCGCAGATGTTTTTCTGTATAAAAGGAATACAAGAAGTGGCTGAGGGTAGCGATGAAAATGCAAAGTTGAAGCATCACAAACTGGTTTATATTTACTCATTAAAAAAACCCAAACATCCAATAACTCTCAATAATTGAATGTTTGTGCACAGCTCACTCTCAAACTGATGCTAGAAAAGCTAGTTCATAGCTTCATCTCAAGAAAGTTTGAATCTTGCAAAGTCTCATTGCAGGATTGTGTCAAAAATGTTCCTAATGATCTGACACAAGTTTAATAATGAACGTCAGCAGCTCATTCGGCTCATGCTTCATCACAGTTCACAGGTTAGTGTAATGTGGGAAGTGTAGAAAAAAGTGACACTTGGTTGCTTTGTGCAAACTCTTATGAGTTAAACAGGTAAAGGATGCGGTGGTCTTGAGCAGATTAGTGTGCATCTTACACGAGAACCTGGCCAACGCTGTAGGAGGAGCGGCGATTCAAAAGCAAACTTTGAACCGCGCTGTTCTTCTCGCTCTATGGTTAATTAGCATGTCTGTCTATCTGTGGGGTTTTACAAGTTTCAACTTTCATTTCTGCATTTATTTATTTTTTTACCATAGACTATATAAATATACATCTACGGGTCTGTGGTCTCCACATTGTGAAGCGTCGACATTAGTGTCTTAGCTGATTGCTTTGCTGGGTTTTTTAGACCCACCAGTGAATATATTTATATGAGAGAGTGGAGCTCCAACTTATCAACTAATGATAGCAAGCTTTGTTAGATGCACATATCGGCTGATTGGTCCTAACAGCTTCATACATCAAATTTCTATGATGTCATTGTTGGAAGGAATCACCTGAAAGTGGGTGGACAGGACTTTAAAATAATGTATTTAGGGGGCTCAAGCGTCCCTTTGGACCATAAAAATTGTATGCATTTCGGAAATGTTCTAAAAATGTGATGATTGAAACTCAGTGAACCACGAGTCAAAAATATTCTTACACCAGCGTGTTTATTTCTGCTGTCAGGGTGGAATCTGTTTTAGCACTGGAGTCTGCTGAGACTCACTTCGGAGACATCCTCAGGTGGCTGTTAGAGGAACTGCAGTTTTTGGCACTTATGTGTCAGCTTCATTTTTGGCCCTCTGAGGTTGAGGCTGCAAGATATGCACTCATGTTTTTGTCTTTGCAGTTTCACTCTGGCTTTAATTTATATTTTATCTATGCCATCTTTTAACTTCAGGCAGCCCATCGGTGCAGCGGTTACAACGATCGCCTCACAGCAAGAACTTTTGTGACTTTTAACACGCTGGCTGTCTGAGGTCTGTTTCCTCCTGTGCCCTCTGGTTTCCTCCCACAGTCCAAAAACGTTCATGTGAGATTAACTGGCTGTTCTGTTGTATTCATGTTTACATGTGATACAGAAATCCCACTCCGTACTGTACTCACATGCATTTTAGCCACTTTTCCCCAGCTGTGATTCACCCACCTGGAGCTTCGCCTCCTCCAGCAGGTTCTGGCTTTTGACCTCCATGCTGAGATATACAGAGGAAAAATTGACTGTTTTTCACTGTGGTCAAATGTCAGGCAGTGTAAAGCACACAGGTGACATTTGAGTTTTTAACAGTGTATGGTGACAGAGGTGGCGTGAAAGGCATATGAACCTTATTTAAAGGTGCCAGACATGCAATGATTAGAGAAAGAAGGCTGACAGCACAACACGCCACTGAATGTCTGAACTTCTTTAATAACGCAACAAATTACTATTATTGTAAATGGGCTGGTTCTTCATACGCTTTATACAGCATGCCTCATTCACCCATTCATCCAAGCACTTTTTTCTACGCTCGCGTTCTTTCTAGCTAACACTCACACACATTCACGCTCTGATGGATGCATCAGAGTGTGAATGTATATATCTTGCCCACAAATACTATTATTTGTTACGCAGACTGGAGCAGCCAGGGATCAAACCTCCGATTAGTAGGTGACCTGCTCTGCCTCCTGAGCCACAGCCACCCCTGCTACATTTCTATGGTCCCTACTAACATGGGTGAACTGCAAGTACCAACTAACAAACACCTGCAACTGATCTGGTAACTTAGCCAGCCATTTGCAAATGATGTCATCAGCTATATTATCAGAGGTCCAGATAAAGGTGGCGTGGCTACGTTTCAGCTGGCTGCAGGAGGGACTGTCGTCACATCATCACCCTGACATGTCAAAAAATACTGATTTAGCAATCAGCAAATCATGTAAGGGCACTAAACGAAGGTATGCAACGTTTTCTCGACCCGAACGACTTGTCTGCAAACACTTGCATGTTGAAAAGGTTTTGCTGTGAAGACAAACAGTCACGGTTTCTGTTCTGTGGCACTTTTCAGTTTCATTACTGCTCACTGAGAAGTTGGCGAGTGTTTGCAGACAAGTTGGGGTCTTGCATGCAAACTACCCAGAACCGCAGCAATCTGCAACCAAAGCTAACACAAGGAGGTTTCTACCAACTGACCCGGGAATACACATTTGCCCAATCGTAGGTCTTTCAGCGACCACTCAGACTGGAGGTTGGTCTCCAGATCTGTGTGACTAAGGTCTTATTTTTTGACCCTACAGCTTCACACACCCAAAGTAATGTGCTATGATTACCAGTCACATGACAGCAAAACATCAATAGCTAACATTTATTTTCAATAGTAAAAACCAACACAGAGCAGCGAACAGCAACATAGCTACAAAACAGGAAATTTGCAGCTTTATCACATCCAGCTCAACTTTGAGGTGACTGCCTCAGAGTTCTTTGTTTTTAAATTTATATACGTTTCACTTCCAAAGAGCAACTCAAACAATAAGAATCTGAATCCAGCGAGCACTCCTACAGAAATACTAACTTTAAATACTGTATGGGGCCAGGTACTGCACTTAAAAGATCACAAACACACACGACCCTGATTTAAATGCACCAGATGGGCCACCTGGAGTCCAGTTCTGGAAAGTGTGAAAACTGCAGTGAAGTTTCCAGTAAAATCCCAGTTATTCCTGTTACAGCAAGACCACAGAGCAGCGAATAATGTCTGTAAAGATAAAAGTGGCACTTGTCTGGATGATAAAGCTGGAAAACCTTACCATTTATTTATATGTTACTAACAGTTAGTTAAGCCACATCTGTGAATATTCACAGAGCTCTATCGGCCTCTAGTGGAGAAGCGAGGAAACTGCAAGACTCTACTCAACATAAGTCATATCATCTTCACATACTGCCAAAATATCAAGAACCTTATACTTAACAAACACCAGACCACCGACACCTTTATGTGTCCCAATTTTCTTTCAACATGTGATCAGGGGAGAGCGCGAACGCAGTCCCCCACTACCAGAAATTATGCAGTCGAGACTCCCACATTTGGGGAATTCGCAAAAGGTCAGAACAGCCAGAGTGCAATGGCTGAGCCTCGCTCTGGGAGAACCACCTTCTTGATCATGGTATCTCCCCTGCCAGGTAAGTATGAGTTGTTCAACTCGCACATGGGGGAGTCTTTGACACGCAAACCCTGCACACTCACGGTGCTCACAATCTCACAATCAACACAAACACAGCCTGCAGGAGGCTGGGACTACACACTATTTATATACACAGAAAGCAGCTTCCAACAGAGCCACATCAGGTTATTTAGTTTTAAAAATACCCGGGAGTCTTTCCCATCATGCATTGCTGCATCTGCGCAACAAAAGCTAACTGAAAGATCACTTTTTCCATCCATTTAACCTCCTTAAATCCACCAACAAACCAACAGGAAGTTCAGCTAACTCAAAGGTAAAGCACACTGCTAAAACAGTTTTCGAGTCAATTCCGGTTCTCTTCGTTTACTGCTGCTAGGGAATCAGCAGTCTGCTGTCGCGAAAACACGTCTGTGAACATGTCCGAGTGCAACAAACAACCAGAAAACAATTCAAATAAAAACACTCTAAAAATTTAACCCATTAACAACGACTGAATTCCCTCAGAGCGAATTTTTGCTTTGGCGGGAGTTTGTTACCCGCTAAAGATGGCAGGAAGTCTCAAATCACGCAGGTCCGGCGCGCATACACGTGTTAGTACACATGCTATAGAGTATAAATATACTATAAATTATAGTTTACTTTAATATACCAGAATATTTTTATTTTGGAATGAAAATTACAATCACCTCCCTCAGCTAATGACCACAAGAGGAAAATGCAAATGAACCAAAAGTACTCATTAATCCGCCCACAAGAACTTTTTGTAGTTTTTTAAAAGTTATTATTTTATCAATATAAATATTTTTGCTCACCTCCACAACACATAAACTCCAAACGCATTAAAATATATAGATTTGTCGTTATGATGTAACCAAAAATCAGTGCCCCCTGTTGAATAACTTATGTCACTGCGCATTTTCCCGTCATGCTCGGAAGAAAAACGTGTGAGTTGTGTAAATGAGCTTCTAAACCACTTACCCTAAAATGTAAAAGTGAAAACAGGTCAGCTTTATTTGCATGTAATAAACGTGGCAAACAGCACAGATAAGGGACGGAATGGGTGGGGGGCAGGTTAAAACGTGCTACGTAATCCCAAAGAAAACCTTTGCAAAACTCCGGGAAAAAGTGCCATTCTTTGAAGCGTCTGGTGTGATTTCGATAAGCCAATCAGAGAGCGCAATACCATGTGACGTAATAGCAACTCAATTAATGAAAAAAATTGGTTTTAATTAGTTGAATAAAAGTCTGCGGTTTTATTTGAATCGAATCTATTATTTTAGCATTTTTCCTGATATAAATATAATTTCATAGTCTGAACAGTTTTTCTAAAAACCAAATCTAAAACGAACATTTCAGTGGTCAATTCGTACCTTTTTTCTGCATCATTTAGGCTGGAAATTATGTACAAAAATCTATAGATTGTTAAAGAGGATGTGAATTGAATTATTATTCGTATAACGCATTAATAGAACATTAATGTAGATTATTTAAATATATTCTTGAATTTTATCTCTTCAACAATAAAACATCCACTTTTAAAATAAAAGTTTGAGTGAATTACAGTATAGCACTACATGCACTGTGCTGGTGAGTAAGCTGGAGGTTAATGGAGCAGAAGTGCTCATATTCAAAGCATGTCACACATTCATGGGAATTATGTTTATCTCATGTTGTTGAAACATGAAGGTCGGGTGTCTCACAGTGATTTAACAGACATGTTGGATTACTGGAATTCCCTCAGATCCTGTCCCACAGTCAGAGGTCCTCACTCTGTCCTTAGAAATAATCTGAATAATCAGACTGATATATGTTAAAGACTTTGTAGTATCATATTAACGAACGGAGCACTTTGCTCTAAGACTGCAGGCTTACTTACCATAGTTACCCTGCAACAGGTCTAAGATGCTGATGGCTTCCATGATGCTCTCCCCTGTACTTTGTCTTTTCTCCTGCTCTCTAAGCTCCTTTTTCTCTTCTTTCCCCTCAGTTTGTTTTTTTTTCAGCGAGTGTCTAAATGTATAATTACAATTGTTTTCTTTCGGTAAATATTCCTGTTTTGTGCAGCTTTTTGTTTTTAGTTTCAGCTTTTTAAAAATCTTGCCTGTGACTCATATTAACCTTAAAAAAATTGAATCTTTCATTCTTTAA
>VUQG01030617.1:0-11758 GCA_015106755.1 Etia nguti | reverse complement strand
GTGCTGAAGTTAGGTGAAAGAGACCGGGGCACGACATTTGGCCCGGGGTCCCGCAGGGTTTTAGGTGATATCAGGTGACAGGTTATCGATGATTGTGTCGAGGCTGCTATTGATCCGCTCACGTTAAACTTGATGTGGGAGCCATGATGCAGCAGTGACCACACACACAGCCAACCAGCTCGCTCCGGAGCGCTGTCAGGTGTAATTTTTCACCGGCTGCCTCACTGGCAGGCGGGCTGAATTGACAGCGGTGTCTAGTAGGTTATCGGTGCTGTTTGTATTTATGTATCACAGATTTAGTGGTTATTTCAGACCGCTGTCACCGCACAGCGGCGACGTTAGCTAAAAACACTGGATGTTATTTTTTGGCCGTTAGTGAAAGGCTGTCAAATGTGCGCATGCGCAGAAGGCGCAGATTCCAGCCATTGCTAACTAGTTAGCTTCAATTATTCCGTCAACTTTTAATAAAAGTAGAAGACTTAACGCTACACTTAATACACCACGTTAGGATTTAATAAACAGCTATTTCAGCATTATATCTGTCGAATGAGTAGCTTTGTAAATCGCTTCTTATTCGCTAGTGACTTTAAATGACCGTTAGATCTGGTGCTTACTAGCGTATAATTAGCCCATAACGTTCAGATAAACATAACAACTAATATGTCCATGGTAGTCATCAGTAATGTATCCTTGATATTTTTGTGGACATAAGTTATAACCATTTACTAATCTGGATTCAAAATGTGATTCTGGGATTTTTTTTTTTCAGTTTACCGTGCCAACAGAGAAAACTGGAATTTCCCCCAAATTTTGGAGTTGCGTAAAAGCCTCACAGTAGACCACACAACGAGTCACAGGCACTTAAGGACTTCCATAAAGGCCAGTTTAATGTGTTTTAAGGCTGGATTTGACCCAATCCCCGTTCTTTTCTGAGTTCCCAAATAATAATGATAATAATAGAATAATAAAGTTATAAATAAATTTAGTCTACACAAACAGTTAACAGAAGCAGAACCCAGCAAACCAAATGTGAGACAAAGCATTTGTCACAATACTAATGCTGAGAGGTAGTTTTAGAATTTAATATAGTATATTATACTGTATTTAACTGTAGCTAAAAAGATGGTTATTTGTATATTCGTAATACAGTCTTTGAAAGTGCAAAAAGTCATTGTGCTCATAAAAGTTCACAAATTCAGTTAAATGGAAAAAGGACAAATTATTCACTGACGAGGTGAAGTTATTACACCTACCATTTATTCATAGTAAACTTTTAATAGCAACATGTTTATAGCCACACACAGTTAACTATATTTAAACATATATTTAAATATAAAGTATTTATAACTTAGAAAATAAGCAAAATATGGACTTTACAGGTTTAGTGTTTTGAAATGTGAAGAACATCCATGCTTATCATGCTTGCTAAGCAAACACAGTAGACATAAATGGAAGCAAAAGTTTGTCGTTATGGTGTGATGTGAGTGTGCTGTTATTTTTGCTGATCATCTCTGTTTTTCAGCTGAGATGCACACAGATCTGCGCATCTCTTTTTAAGCCAAACATTTCTCCTGAGACTCACCTAACTTTTGTGAACTAGAGTCAGTCATTGTCTCATTATAATAATGTAAAGATATATTTTACTTATCTCAGATCTGGAAAACTCTTCAGTTTCAGCAGTTAAGAAAATTTAAACCAAGTCAGTGAATAAGTACAAGTATTAGTACAGTTAAATAAAGTGTAAAATGTGGGCCCGGGGTTTGAAAATGGTGTGGAATTCTACAGAAAAAGGAAAACCTGTTCACTGTACTCTCATTCCACATTTTTTAAAAATTAATCATTAACACTAAAAAAGGATCCAAGTTGAATTTGAGTAAGATAAAGGTCAACAGGATAGTAATAGCAAACTATTTATTTTCCCTACAGAAAACTTAGTACCGGCGCTGACATAGAGCAACAACATAACTGATGACTAAAATTTAATTGCTAAAATAAAGAAAAATAAATGTCCTTAGATTCAGTCTTGGTGGCTTTACTGAGTCTGGGATGTCTCTGAGTTGTCTGCCTTTACAATGTGTTTTTATTTGTAATGTAATGATGATTAAACTAGTTAAATGTAGTCCCTGAAGAATACTCTACTATATTTTTAATGACCAAGTAAATAGTCCCTACTGTGACAGCAGGACTTCGCTTTACGCATACAATGAAAATGAAATGGCCCAAATTAATGAAGGATTTCCACAGTTTAAATCCAGATATAATTTAAATATAGTTTAATGCTTACCTTCTTTAATCAATCTCAGATCTTCATTCTTTTATTTTTTATTGAAATGTGTGATTCAGCATACCTCAAAGAACGGCGCAGCACAATTAAAAAGTGTGCTTTCTCTCCTGCAGCACCTGTCTCAGGTAAACTGGCTGATTAAATACTTCTGCCTTATTTGCAACTTTCTTGCGCCCCCTACTGGTGGCAGAATCTGTGAAACAAAAATACAGCATGGCTCTGACAACAATAATAAAAAAGAATGAAGTTAATAAAAACTAAACAGTTTCAAACGACAAAGACTGAAGAGAAACGAGCCAAGCCACTCTTCAAACTAATGAAATAAAACTGTAATAATGCTTCATTTACAATCTCAGGGAGTTTATTGCTTTTTAACCCACTGATGTGATGGGCTGACATTTGGCTGAAAGATTCCCTGAAAATCAAACATTTAGTCGACTAAGTAGCTGCCTTGCTCATTTGTTTTGAACCCGTGACACAGTAAACATTTATTACCGGTAGTTGGACTGCGTTTCTGTGCAGAGGTGGTAAGAAAAATGAAGCTGTCAGCGCAGAAAACACTTTGGATATCATAATCAGCCCAGGGAGCAGTGCGTTTGGTCTGGTGAGACTCGTTTTATTGCAGCTTTTGATGAAAATGAATTAAAAAGCCCCCCTGAATCTGAAGTGGTACATGCCAGTCAAAGGAGCCGGTTTTTGTCTTTTCACAGTTTACAGATGGTCCTGTTTATATTGATATTCATCTGTGGTTGGCTGTTAGCATAAACTAAAAATATGCTTGCTTCTGATTTGTCTAAAGGATTTTTCTCCAGATATGGTTAGTGCATATTTTACCCTCTTACTAAAAAAGGGGAACATTTGTGTTAAATACTTTTGCCTGCTGAGAAATAAAATAATTTAACAATTTATCAACATGCCATACGAATGTAAACACTATCCGACAGTTTGCGAGTGACTGAGCTCAGAAATGGCACACAGAGAAGTGAGAGATCAGGTTCAGATACCAGAAAAACACAGCGAGGCCACTTCAGTGGGGTGAATGTTTGTTGACACTGGTTATGGAACATTACGATGAACTGTGTTGCGTTTCTGATCATCCTCTCTGTGTTTTCCAGTTCCTAAACCCCTCGTGGAGCTCCATGTGAAGCTGCTCAGGAAACTGGGGAGGTCTGTGTCTGCTGACCGCTGGGAAAAATACCTGGCTAAGGTGAGACTTTGACATGAGCTCAGCAGGCAGGACGGAAGGGTAACGTGTCAGTCAGTGGGTAAGGGACGCAGTCAAAACTGAAAGCTCGGTCCTAACAGGATCACTGTTTGTTGTAGGTCTGCCAGGAGTTGAATAGCACCTGGGCATGGGAGCTGGAACAGAAGGGCTACCAGGAGATGTCCATGGAGTGCAAGTCCAGCATCCTGAAAGTATGACACCCTACTTTACTTTGTATAAAAGGCTGAAACATCTCCAGACAGAGCGCTAACTACACTGATGTTCTCCACTCTTCAGTACCTTTGCGAGTGTCAGTTTGATGAAAACCTGAAGTTCAAGACGGCAGTCAACGACGAGGACCCGGAGAAGATGCGTTTGCAGCCTGTAGGTCGGGACCGGCGGGGCCTGATGTACTGGCTTCAGCTGGACCAGGAGCAGAACATCCGGCTGTACACGGAGGAGCAGGACGATTTGGACGGATCCACCTGGAAGTGCATCGTTAGGTTGTACTTTTGTCTCAGGCTAAAGTTAAGTAGTTTGTCCCATGTTTGTCTTTCTGCTTAGACTCTAATCTGCACCTGTCCTCTCAGGACTCGCAACGACCTGGCAGAGGCTCTGGAGCTGCTGAAGGCCCAGGTTGATCCAAACCACAATCAGGAACGGGACCAGAACCAGGCTGGATCCAGGAGTGCCAGCCCTGCACAGAAAGAAGCTGGTACATTGGATTATTGAGTTTATATAGTTGGGTTTTCATCAGTGCACTGAGGATTTATAAATGCATAGTAGTAATAACTTTATAGTTTAAATTGAGTACAAAAACATTTAAAGGTTACCTTTTATGTCTAAAAAAAGATGCAACCAAAACCTGAGAGATTCCAGATTTAGCAGCAGTGAAACGATAACTTTCTTTTGAGGCAAAAATTAATAAAGAGTTAATGGTTTCCAATCTAATCTATCTCAAATCCAACTAACACAGGTCAAAACAAATATATTCAATCCAAAACGGCTGATCTGAACAGCAGCAATTTTAATGGGCAAAAATCTGTTGAGATTTTTTCTGTCCTTTATAATAAACAAACTTTTGATTCAAACTATTGTATTTTTTGTCATATTGATGCAGGGGATGAGACAATCAGAAGCACCAACCCCGAGGCCTCAAAGACTTCAGAGGACCACGCTGACAGCAAGAAGGTCGACCCTCAAAAGAGAGAAAAACAAACCAGACCAGGTATGTAGGTGGAAGAAACTGCTCTCACATGTTTACATCCACTATCCAGAATTAGCGAAACCACTAGAAGGACACACTAAATGCTCAACAAAGACATACAAAATGACCAAAGCAAAATACGACCAACCCCAAAGAGACTGAAGAATCAAAATAAGTTGCATCCATCCATCCATCCTCTTCCATTTATCCTTGTCAGGGTCGCGGGGAGGCTGGAGCCTATCCCAGCTACCATGCCCTGGACAGGTCGCCAGTCACCAATTAACCTAACCAAACTAACTGCATGCATCTTTAAAAGCTTTAAATTCAACTTGCTTCTAGACGTCTTGTAAATGTTTTTTTTAATCTTTTTTTCTTTCTGCAGAGGTGAAGGAGGAGCTCACACCACCGCCCATCAAGCAGGAAGACGCTGAAGTGAAGGAGGAGAAGACGCTCCTCAAACCGTCTGTCTTCGATAACCGCGTGAGCACCATCACCACCGTCATCAAATCAGAATCGAGGGACACCGACGCCCCCAGGAACACTGTGTCGGTCGTCATGGCGCCCGTGGCGAAACAGGAAGAGGAAGCGGAGCGAGCGGTCGTCAGGAGCAGCCAGCAGGCCAAGATACCCCTGAAGAAGAGGGAGCTCAAGCTCGCAGAAAGCTTCCACAGCAATCACCTGAACAAGAGCAACAGCAGCAGTATTATCGTCTGTAACCCGTCAGTGATCCACGGAAGAGAGGCGAAGCTGTCTAACTCATTAGTGCCCCCCGGTGGTTCAGCTGCCTCGCAGCCGCATCTGGTCGTCAGTGCATCAAGGCTGGAACTGACCAACGGGAGAGCTTTGCTCCTGCCGCACAAAGACGGGCAAAATGGGGTAGTAGGTCAGGTCGTGGGTCATGTAGGAGTCATCCGCAGTCCATCTGAGCGTCACAGAGCGACTGGTGCCGAGCAGCAGGAACAAAACGGGCCGAATTCAGACCTCCGGGACTCGAGAGCAGTGGAGGAACAACGTGAAGGGAGCCGGCAGTCAGTGTTGGTGAGGAAGGGCCTTACAGAAGGGGAGATGCCGGCGGAAGCTGCCACTTCTTCTCCTCCTCCTCCTCTTCCTCCTCATGCACTAATGGAGGCTCAGACACCCACAAAAATGGACTCTGTTGGCATCTCCTCGCTGTCTCAGAACACAAAGGAAGCCAAAAGGCAGACAGCAGAAGATCAGGGTAAAAACACCACAGAGGAGCAGCTGGACAAGGAGAAGAAAACTGGGCAGGATGATGAGAGGGAGGAGAGGAGCAGAGAGGTGTCTGTGCTCAGTGTGGCAGAGGGATTAAAAAAAGACGACCGAGTGAACTATGAAAGCATTTTAGTAGAAGCGGAGGCAGAATTGGGAAGCTCTGTTTCACCTCCGAAACTGGACCAACAGGATAAAAAGGACGACCAGGAGGAGGGCGTCAATGGTGGGTTAGCAGAGCAGAAAAAGGCAAAGGCCTCAGAGGAGCGGGAGGGGCCATTGGAGGAAGCCTCATCTGAGCTTCAGAAAGAAGGAATCAGGCTAAAGATCAAGATTCCTCCCCACCGGAGAAACAAGCTGAAGGGGAAAGCGATGAAGGAAGAGGAGAAAGGGAGGGAGCTGGAGACGCAAGAGGAAGGGAGGCCGCTGAGGAGGTCTGCGAGGATCTGCAGGTATGTGTTCAGTAAAATCCACGAAGCTGGGGGTATTACACAGTAATGTTTGTTTATTTTTGTCCATTGATTCTCAGCTGCAGTCGGTTTGATTGTGACCATAAATTCATCCCATCTAAACCTCTTTTCTTGAAGATCATCTGCTTTGCCAACCTGCAGGCCAAGCTCGAAGGTGGCTGAGAGCCAGAAGAAGAAGCCACAGAAAAAACATGCACTACCCACCAGAACGAGGGAAGAAGAGGAGGAGGATGAGGATGAAGAGGATGAAGAGGAGCAGAGCTCAGCTACAAAGAAAGACAAAAAAACTGAACCTGTCGGACAGATAAGAAAGCGAAGGGTAATAGTTCCTGTCAGGTTATTTTTACCTCGTTGCTCTTATTCTTCGTCTCTGTGACCATCTCGTTCTCCCTCTGGTTTCCTGTACTTCCAGGGTAAACGAAGGCACCGGCGCCCCCGGTGGTCAAACATACGCACAAAGAGGCGCAAACTTAATGAGGGAGGGGAGGTGGAGGACAGGGGGAGGAAACGGGGAGAGGAGGAGAGCGAAGGAGGGAGCGACTCAGAAGAAGAATCGTATAAATCCGAGGAGATTCCCAGCGAGGATGCCTGCACTCACTGCGGCCTGCCCAACCACCCCGAACTGGTGAGTGTGTGCTCGTGTGAGTTTTCTTGCACAGATACAGAGATGTCTGGACACTGCGCCCGCTTTAGTCCTCATGACTTAAACTCATCATGAGAAGATAAATGTGAGAGCTCATGCTCCAGGCTGTGCTGGCTCTATGCAATAGAAGACTATAAATGATATAAGAAGACCTACTTGTTTAAGGTGTGCGGTCTGTGTGCACACGTGTGTGGGAGTATAATCCTGACTTAATGCTTAGAAGTCTGAGTGGGAGGAAATCCAACCTCCCAAAATCTTCTGTAAGTCTTTTTTTTGTTTGGTTTTTTTGGAGGCTGGAGGCAGTTTTAGAAGCAGGTTGATGGGGGTGTGGTCAGCAGACCAGATGGTTGTAACCAGAATGACATCACTCATTAGTTTGTGACGCCCTATTATCAAACCTCAGCTTGAGCATTTTCACCATCATCGTGTTTCCTTAAAGTCATTTCTAAAAATAATTTGAGGGTCTGTGTCTCTTTACTTTGAGTATATCGTTTTGTGCAGAACCCAAAGCTCCGCTGAAACCTTTTCATTTTTTTATTGTGTTGTTTGTAAACTGTCACCAGTTCCAGCTGCACTCTGAAAAAATTCTGTAATAATGCCTAAATCACAGAGACACTAACAGAAACTCTCAGAGGCTGTAAAGCAGATGTTTGATAACTTCCTCTGGATAAAACCATAATTGATAAAAGCTGTCGTCTCTGGTGGTTTGTACTGGCTCTGTGTGGAGTTTAATCTGTGTGTGTGTGTGTGTACGTCCTTAGATCCTGCTGTGTGACTCCTGTGACAGTGGATACCACACTGCCTGCCTGCGGCCGCCTCTCATGTTGATCCCTGATGGAGAGTGGTTCTGTCCCCCCTGCCAACATGTAAGTGTGACACTGAGAGGACGGACTGATTCCATCATGTCTGCTGATGAGAATATAACTCCTAAAGTCCTGTTTATGGTTCAGATAACTGACAGGAGGGAGCAGTTCCATTACTGATACTTGATGCTTGCTCACGAAGAGTGAATATAAACTCCACATTAACAAGTTCCCAGTTAGCAAAAGCCAGATATCTTTAACATGATTAAAAGGGTCCATATTCTTCTATTTGTGTTTCTGGATCCTCCCCTGTGTAGCTTTGCACGAGTCACAGTTTGAAATAATCCTTCTTAATTCATCCTCCCACTGAGGGCCTCAGTATACCTGCCAAATTGGTCACTCTGCATGCTGATGGTGGCATCCCCAAAGCTACATACCAGTTTACCAGTGCTGGGGTGTGAGTACTCGCTGTGCTGTTCACCACTCAGACAAAAGCTCCAGATCAGCGTTGGTATAAGAGGAGAAGAATTAAAACTGGAAGAAAAGAAATCTCCCTCATTATAACCTGAGACTCGAAGAGCTTCTGCACTGATTTGTCATTAACACTCGTGTCTTCAACCCAGCGTCGGCACAGCGCAGCAGATTACAGAAATCAAGAGGCTAAAATGGCATTAGTCAGTTTGCACCAGCAGATGTGGCGAGCATAACGGCCCCATGAAACAAGCACTTTTAACTCCACCCACTTTGAGACTTTGTTTCGATTGGCTGGCCCTTGTAAACAGAAGGTGGGTGGAGCTTCCATGGTCACATCCTGAGCTGTGAACTTGAGATGACCATATTAGGAGGATCCATGCTTGCTGACATCATACAGATCCAAGTGTAGAAAAACTGTCTGGAACAAAGCATTTAGAGCAGTCTGAAGCTTTTTATTTGAAACTGGGTCCATGTTTGTTATGAGCATCTGTCATAATGCTGCATGTTTGCCAGAAAATATGTAAAAGCATAGTAGTTTCACTTGAAACCAGCCCATCTGCTTGGCTTACTGTGTAAACAGTTTAAGAGGGAGGTGAGGACAATGAGTCGACTTCAGTGTATAATTTATAGATCGGAGAGTGACAGAGCTGCGGTGGTTTGTTTTTCCTCTGTTCAGAAACTGCTGTGTGAGAAACTGGAGGAACAACTGCAGAATCTGGACAGCGCTCTGAAGAAAAAGGAGAGAGCAGAGAGAAGGTAAACACACACACACACATCTGCATGAAAATGCTGTGATCAGCATACCAGTTTAAAAATTGACACAGCTTCTCTGTTCTTATCCATCAGGAGGGAACGGCTGGTGTACGTAGGAATCAGCGTGGAGAACATCATCCCTGTGAGTACACGAAGAGCACGGCCTGTTCAGAACATCACTTCATTGGAATGATGCTCCGCCCCCTTCTTTTTTCCTCCGACTATGGAATTAAATATCTGCATTTGTTTGAATTTTTCTCATCACTGAAATGTTTAAAAAAAAAAAAAAAATCAAAAGTGCCAAAAAGACAAATGTAACAGTCAAAGCTGTCACTAAGGTATGTAAGGCACAACCATCAAGCAACATGCAAGAAACACTGCTTCTAGGCCCAGTGTCGCTGTTTTTTCCTGCTTTCACATAAACGCTGCCTTTCAGCTTATAAAGTTTAGTTTAGATTTTACTGTGCAGCATTTAAGAGAACGATGTGTGCTGTCTTAGGAGGGAGATGAGGAGGAAGAGGAGAAGTCTGCGAAGAAGAAGGATTCCAAAAAGAGCAAAAACCTCGGGAGGCGATCAACCAGGACCAGGAAGCACATCAGCTACAGGTGGGTGTGGCCTGAGGGGTGTTAAAGGTGCTGCAGGAGGTTTTTACATTTGACTCTCAGTTTTTGAAGGGTAATGCTTCTGGCTGCTGACCTCTGCAAGCCACCAGGCTTTTATAACGCTGCCTGCAGGATGATTTAATGACCCGCACACGTGGGGAAAAAAAGTGAAATGACAGAAAGAGGCTTCAATCAGCTGTTTTGTTCCAGGTTTGATGACTTTGATGATGCCATTGATGAGGCCATAGAGGAGGACTTCAGGGACCTCTGTGGAGGTGAGTGGAGGAACTACAGGCCCAGTAAGGCCTTCTTTTAAATCCTTCATTTTGAAGACTCATTCCTATGGTTTATATATTATAGGGCCTTTATATGAATTTTATTCTCTTTTACATTCTTAGCACAGTTTTTCAAATTCTTTCAAATTCTGGATTATTTTAATCACTGTACGTACAAATACTTCAGACTGCATGTCTGGCAACGAAGCTCCAGCTGCTGTTTACGAGGGGCAGCCAATCATAAAAAAGCAGTTTTAAAGAGGGAGGAGCTTGTTTCAGACAGGAAGAGCTGAGGGGCTGCACTGAGGATGAAATAAATGAGAATGGTCTGCTTTCATTTACTTTCACCCAAAGTCGACTTTTTCAGCACTCATGTGCATTATTCTCGCTTCAGGAGCAGGGCGGGGCAAAGACCTCGCCACCAGCCTGTCAGAGGACGGGAAGGAGAGTCAGCGACCAGTCAGAAGCCAGACTCACGCTGCGCGGAACAGAAAGAGGCGGAGACTGAACGACCTGGAGAGCGACAGCACAGCGGCGGAGAGCGAAGACGAGTTCATGCTCAGCAACAGGTGACACAGCGGGTTCCCTCCAGATTTCTCGCTCATATCTTCTTTGCCGGCTTATTTATCCCCCTCTTCCTCTCAGCAGCTCAGAGGATGAAGATTTCGGTGCATCCGGAGCAGACGACGATGAAGAGGAGGAAGACGAAGAGGCGGGCAGTGACGCCGGAAGCTGGGATAGCAGAACTCGCCCCAGACGGGCGCTGAGAGGAGTGGTTAAACACAGACCCGGCAGGAACCGAGGGCGGGGCAGAAAGCGACTGAGACGGCGGCGGAGACGCTCCTCCGACGAGGAAGAGGAGGACAGCGAGGAAGAGATGGGTGAGACGGCAAGATTGATTTATTTTTTACAGACTGAGTTGTGTGTATTTAGTTGAATAAAGAAGGTTAACAGTAAATTAAACAAATATTAAGACAATTATCAGAAAAATATAAATATAGTTGATTATAACGACACGTTTAACAAAATCCTGGAGTCCTCTGCTTTCGAGAACAGGGAAGATTTGAGAAAGAGCTGTTGAAGCTAGGTTAAAATGACAGATGGCAGTCAGTCAGTTTGGCTTCATGCTGAGAAAGAGCTCTGCAGATGTGATGTCTGCTTTCAGGGTGTTGATGGAGAAGTTTAGACAAGCTCAGAAGCAGCTGTGTTGTGTCTTTGTGGATCTGGAGAAAACAGGTGATGGAGAGGAGCTGTACATGGACAGAGAGACAGTGGTCAGGTGTTCAGTCGGCTTTCTCACCCGACGTACGTGGACCCGCCGTCGGGGCTGAAAGCCGACAGCTCACTGATTCTGATGCGCTGGAGCCGCGCTTTGTGTTTACGTCTTTTTTGCGCTAGATTCTGAGCTGCAGGTTTCGTCTCTCTCCAACCAAAATTCACTGAACCAGCAGCAAAAGAAGATCCAAACTACGCTTCACATTTGATAAACATCGTCATGAATTCCCTCTTACTTTTGCCGTTCCTATCTCTCTCTCTCAGTGTACTTCAAGAACAGTTTCCCATCTCAAATCTCTGTTTTCTGCTCCACCAGTCTCCGTTGTTTACAGCGCTGTCGGCCGCTGTCTTTCTTTTCCTTTTTTTTTTACTTTACTTAAATGACCCCGGACAACAAAGCCTCATTTCTGCTGTTATTTAAACTTTTTAAAATGATGCCAAATTACAAAACTCTCAGCTGTGTCTCTAATCAAACCTCTGTAACTTTGCTCTGCTTCACTTCAGCAGCATCAGGTAATGTTCATATGTTGATGTTTG
>VUQG01030615.1:0-10130 GCA_015106755.1 Etia nguti | reverse complement strand
AAGATAATTTAAAAAGTATCTTAAGCACTTTGGCAAAATTCGCTTTTACGTATCATCTGTTTCATAATGTCTAATAAGCTTCATACAGTTGAGCACAATCACTACATGACAGAAACACAAGCTTCATCTCTCTTAATAAACATAGTACACATGTATGTCTGAATAAAAACAAACAGGTGAGATGTTAGAACGCTTTTATTTTTATTTTAGTAAACACTCAAACTTACAACAGACAGCCGGGGTTTGGAAGAGAATTGAACGAATATTTAAAATATAATCTGATCATTTTTGGAGCAGCCTTCAGGATCTCCACGTATTAACATGCTGGTTTTAGACTTGATGGGCAGCATTAACAACCTGCTAGCTGCAAATAATCATGTGCAGTTCCACATGATTATTAACAGACAAAAAGAAAACATATTACTGATACAGAAATAGTTTTCTATACGAGATCGCTGCAAAAAGTGCAGCCTTACCTGATGTCCACCCTACTGTTACTCAGTTTATATTAAGATTTAAAAATCTAGTTGGTATTGGTATGGGGAGTAGCCATAATAATAGTAATAGTAATAAATCACAGAGCAATAGTACATTCATGTAGTTGTAAAAACCATGACAATATATTAAGTAATCCAAAGTATTCAGAATATGTTACTCTCATTGAGTAACTTAACGGAATATGTTACAAACTACATTTTGGGGCATGTATTCTGTAATCTGTAGTGGGAGACATTTTAAAAGTAACCTTCCCAACACTGTCGGTTAATCAAACCAACTGACCTGGTTAACTCCTATGGAAGCATTAAGGGAGTACTACATTTTTCACACACCGCTTGAGGAGTAAACAATGACACAGTGTAATATATCATGTGTTGTTCATTTAAGGTTGGATTTACCTAATTTCAAGTCCAGAAATAGACAAAGTGCTTTTTATTATGTCCTGATATATTAAATGTTATTACTCAGAGTGTACTTTCTTTTTCATGACTGTATGTAGACTCATTGGTTTGTTCTTCCTCTTACTGTAAATGTATTCAAAAAGAATTAATATTTAATAAACCTTAGTAACACCTTACAGGTGTTTATAAACACCTGTAATGACTTTATGTTATATTACTATATATTTATGCCATACTATACAGACAAAAGTATTCGCTTGTTTGCCTTCATTTACATATGAACTTGAGTGACATCCCAATTTTAATCCATAGGGTCAAATATAATGTTGGACCACCCTTTGCAGCTATAACAGCTTTAACTCTTCTAAGAAGGCTTTCCGCAGGTGTATTAGAATTTTTGTACATTCTTCCACAAGCACAGTTGTGAGGTCAGACATTGATGTTGGACGAGAAGGCCTGCCTCGCAGTCTCCGCTCTAATTCATCCCAAAAGTGTTCTGTCAGGCTGAGTACAGGACTAGGACTCCGTGCAGGCCAGTCAGGTTGTTCCACACCAAACTCGCTCATCCATGTCTTTGTGGACCTTGCTTTGTGCACTGGTGCACAGTCGTGTTGGAACAGGAAATAATAATCAGTCTGAGACAAAACACAGATAGGTTTACATTTTATCTCTCTACCAACTTTGAGTTTGTAGTTTCTGCATTATTGTAGGAGTAATGGAGAGTCAACCAGTGAGGAAGCCAGATGGGACATGTTCGGTTTTCTGGCAAGAAGAGAAACAAAATCCTGGCATTTAGTTTCAAACTGAAAAAACAAAAGAATGGTTTCTTTTTGTGCCTGTTGTAAAAACAGATGAAACCAAACCAAATTAAAGTCCAAATTATTTCAGCAGCAGCTGAAAATCTTCCAGCACAATGAGGTGAAGCTCAAATGTTGGTCACCATGCAGAAACAAATGGATTAAAGAGCTTAGTTTGTTTGTAGATAAATGCAGTTCCTCTGAGCAGCTTTATCCACAGGGCTGTGTTTGCATTTATATTCTGATCAGCCGTCTCTCCGTCTTACAGTCTGCTGTCCAGGCTTTTTTTCTGAGTACTGCTGTGTGGAAATTACAGGCCTGTTTATCAGACTAGTGATGCAATCCTTATTGTCCCAGCCCATCTATAAAATCCTGGAAATACCATCTTTATGTTGCTGCTCAGTGGACTGTACTGTGTAACACAGTCTGTGCCAACAGGAAATGTCCCGGTGGTCTGCGGACACACAGTGAGACCATCTGGCTGACTGGACCCGAACACAGCACTTTCTATGTCACTGCACACACACTGACACATCTATCAGAGGACGAGAAAAGAGAAAAATGTTATTTCAGGCCATTTATATCCCTTGTTCACTCGTGGGTATCAGTAACGCTGGTTTGCTCTTTAGATCAGAGCATGACGGCACCACATACTTCATTAGTGAAGAGCAGCAGTTGATGGACGTCAGAGGTTTAAATATGAGGTTTCACGTCTCTGATGAGGACTCTAATCTGTGACCTGAAGTCTGGATCACCATAATCTGTAGAGGCTGTCTGAGAGAGGATCACACGCTCAACAGTTTCCATGAGATTTCATTTCTGTATATTAATGGTTTATTTTTTACATTACCTCAAATTCTTTGTTTGATTTTCCAACCTTTTTATTCTTTATCATTATTACATCTCTTATTTCGCCTGGGAAACATCTCATTGAGATTAAAACCTCTAATTTTAGGTTTAAACCCAAAGGAAAACCCATCAGTGTCTCACCAGGACAACAAAAACTGTGTGACGCCAACAGAAATATGCTTTTGTTTTAGTCTCCATAATCTGTTTCATATATTCATAATCATATGTGAACATGTACACGGCAGCAGGGGTGCACCGCTCTGTGTTAACTTGTAAACAACAAAAAGTGATCTCAGTAATGCAAATTATATCTTTAAATAGCCGAAATGCATCCAGACGTGTTCATTTGTTCAACTAAAACATTGGCTATAGTAAGTAAATTTAAAAAAGAACTCAAACCAAAAAAGCAGTAATGAACAGGTGGGCACATATTCAATCTGTAAAGCGCTGCAGTCTTTAAATCCAGACACTTAAATGTGACACAACCACACCGACTGGGATTTTATAACTTTATTCAAAGCTACAACTCCTCAGAAAAACGCATTTCCTCGTGCTTTAAACAAGAGTATGAATATAAAAATGAAAACTTGGGACTGTATATGAAAGAAAGACGTAAATGCCTTAAACCTGCTTTCTGATGACCAGCAGAGGGCGACTCCTCTGGCCGTGAAAAGCTGTCTGATTGGATCAAAAGTCTATGAGACTCTTCCCATTATGTCCAACCTCAGGAAGCGCTTTTCTGGTGACTTTATGTTATGTGTCCATCTTTTATATACAGTTTATGTGGTCTGTTTAATGTGGTCTGATTAATGACAAATCAGCGTTAAACAGGTAAGTTTTTCAGAGTGTAAAGAGACGCTGAAGGAAAAACTGAGAATAACATGAAATGAACAACTGTTTTCCTGTAAAGTTCCACTTTCAAGCCAGCCTTTCTATCAAAATAAAATCTACAGCTATATACAGTTAGCTTCTTGTACAAGAGTATAAAACTTCATTCAGACATATGTACATTTTAAAGCTGCTGGGGTTTCTTAATCTAACAGTAAGCTGTTTGTTTTAATGGCAGACTGCACCAGGACCGAGAACGGCAAAAAGCACCAGCAGTTTTCTCCATCATAATATAATTCTGTGCAGGGCAGTCTGGTTCAGAACTCATACATATAAAACTGGGACATATTCTGCTTTTCCTTATTTCCGGTCATATAGCTTGGGTTCCAGCGGTGGACGTTCATCTTTAACATGAAGAAAGTTTCCCTGTGAGCCAAAGTTCACACATCAGGCAGCTTTTTTCTATCCTTGGATCTGTATGATGTCATGGATCACAGAGGATATTACCAATATGGTCATCTCAGGCACATAAGCCCCACCCACCACCTGCTGTCCAAATCTTCTGTTTAAGAGGGGCAACCAATCAGGAAAGAGTAGCCTTAAAGGCAGACGAGCTAAAACAGTCAGTTTCTCAAGAGCAAATAAATTATGAACTGTGAACTGAGCAAAGCTACTCCTGTAGAATCCAGAATAAAAAATACGTCATGCTGTTGACAACCCAAGATATTGTGTGAGTCAAAAATGGAGAAGCAGAATTTTTTGCTGTCTGAAAGGGTTGAACTGACTGCATCAACTTCAAATTGGCAACTGAAACAGCTCGTGAAAGGAAAACCTCAGTATCTGTAAACCTGGGGCTGATTTATCCATCTTCCTTCCATCCACCTTTCTTCTGCCTGTCTGCTGGTGGCAGCGGGCTCAGCAGGTATTCCAGGCATGGACGGCCTCTGCAACATTTTCATGACCGGGCTCCTTTAGATGTGGAAGTGCAGCAACTACTCTGAGCTCCCTCGGGGACGCCACAGCCCCTCGTCCACTCCACGGCTGAGCCCACACGTTCTTTGAAGGGAAACTTCCAGCTGCATGTATCTGTGACATCATTCCTTCAAAGACCAGAGCACAGGAACAAACCACGGCCTGTGGGCCAAATCAAGGCCATTGCTCAGCAATTTTGAGTCCTCAGTAGGTTTTGCCTGGTTGTTGCTGCAGTCTGCACAGTGATGACCTCCTGCATCTTTGTTGACTGGTTCAGAGCTTTATGTAAATGAAAACTGAACCAAGACCTGTATAATACCAGCCTCAATGTTGACCCAGAGCATGGCCATAAGTGAAACCTGGACTACAGGCCGACTGCTGGCTGAAAGGTTCACCTTCGGGCTCAGCTGTCTTTTCACCACAATGGTCTGGTACAAAGCCCGCTGCTCCATTTTGGGTTTAAATTATTACCGAGGACAAAAAAAGTTTGAAATCAGTCCAATGTTGAGCAAAAACGCTCAAACCTGAAACTGTTGCACAGTCCCACAGATGCTCACTAATTACAGTTGTCATAATCAGTCGTGACTTTACACAAATGTGTAAACGTCTCTTCAGGCTGGACGTGACAAATAAACTAAAGGTGTTTGGCCTCACACTGGGCATGATTATTGATCAATGATTAATTAACCTCTGGTGCTGCCCCGCCCCAGCGGTGATGGCATCACTCATCAGCAACCACACGGAGGGCGGATACAACAATGAAGCAGTGACTGAACTTTCAAAATAAAAGTAAGGGATATGTCCTGCAGTAAATCAGTCAGATTAAATATGTGTTGGCAGTCAGTTAAATAAGCTGCTTTTATTTTGAAGGGTATCCTTCCTGAGGAACCCTGAATCTGTTTTGTTGTTGCAGGTGTTGCTCCACATCGCACTGATTCCTAATATTTAAAAAAAAAAAAAAAGGAACCAATGATTTCAAAATAAAACAGCTTGCCTTTAAGTCAGCTTGTAGAGTTCTTCCTGTCTTCATTGGTGAAAGAAATGATGAAACCAAAAAGAGAGAGAGAGAGCGAGATGAGCTCTGAGAGCTGCTGTGACTGACTAGCACTAGCTCAGCTGGCAGTTAGCGGTCACCAAGCTTTAAGAAGAACCTCCTGGTCTCATCAGACTGTAAAAACCTCCAAGAGTCTTAAAAACAAACAATTATTAGTACTGGCAATATTAGTGCAATTAGAAAATATACAATGTCCATCCAAATCCTTCGTGTGCGTTGTTATATTTTGATGCTGCCTGACAGAAAAACAACGAGCTGATGGCAGACGACGTGTCAATTCAGCCTCCAAAGAGACAAACATCATCCAGTCCGAATGAGACGGATGACAGCTGATCAATAACCTAACCCGTCATTGCCTGGTGCTCACACGCACTCTGGAGTCCTGCTGGAGGCGTCTCAGGAACGTAAATCAGCAGTCGCTTTGCATTAAAAAAAACAAACAAAAAAAACATCATCTCGTCATGTTGCAGAGCACCTTGTCTCCACCACAGGGGGGCGCTGTCCTGAAACTGCAGGGAAAAAAAAAAAAAACAGCCAACTCAGAGATTCACACTCTTTGTCTCATCAGAGTTCAGAGGGAGAGCGGTCAGCGGCAGACCGACAGGCGCCTCACGATGCACAGGTCACAAAGCAGCCGTTTGATTCGCTGTTTGAGCTGCGGAAGGCGGGACAGAGGGTCAGGAGGCTCAAGCTCACCGGAGTGGTCCAACCAGGACTCTAGAACTGAAGAGAGAGAAGAAGAGCGAGTTTTACCACCAGCAGCGAGCACATGTGGACACAAACTAACGCCGAAGTGTAACTAAGCAGCACAGCTTGACTCTGACGCTTCATCACGTCCAACCCAGCTTTGCTGTATCACGCTCAGGTATACACGCTGCTCTGTCAGTCACACGAGATACATGATGTACAACAGTGAAGCGAGACCGCTCTAATCCCAAGTTAAATTAAACTGGAGGCCAAACATGCAATGAAGACACAAAATAAAGATTGAATATATACTTTTTTTTTTTACAATAATGTCAGTTCAAAATAATCAATACGGTAAAACTAGTGCAGCAGGCAGGAACACGGCGATCAGGAGGATGTGTGCATGAGCTTCACATGACCCCTCCAAGTGAAGCGACGCAAAAAAACCGCAAACTTTCTCGCCTCTTCCTCCCACACCTCAGTAATTATTCTCCTCCAGCTAGAATGGCTCTAACTCGTGGTGGATAATTACTTACTTGCTTGTTTCTCTAATTATTTCTCTCTGCTTTTGTAATCAGACAAGCCACCGTGATTATTTAAATAACACTGAATGATGATTAATGTAGAGTGTTGTGTGTAACTCTGTATTTTACATTAAAAGTGCGCGTTACCGTCCAGCTCTCTCTCGATCACGTCCATCCTGGCGCTGATCTGCTGGTGCAGGGACTCGATGTGCTCCAGCAGGTTCAGCTGACACTCGGCCACCGACGCCGCGTGAGGCCCCGGTGTGCGCGTCCAAGTGTGTGCCTGCTCGCCGCCGTCTGCGTGGTTCTCTGTTTTTATGTTGTGCACATCTGTGAGTGTGGTGGTGTCTCTATCTGCAGCGGTATCAGCTGCGTTCCTGTTGACATCTTCAGCTTTTATTTCCTACACGGAGAGAATCACAAATGTTTTTTAACCAACAGCAGTCAGAGATACACGGGTACAAATTAGTTTTCTGGTGAATTTGAAAAACTTTGAGCATAGTTTGAATAACGACACTCTGCCAATGATGCTTGAAAATTCCCTTTTCTGGAGAAAATGAAGTCCACCCGCCCCCTAAAGAAGCCCAGGTCACACATCCAGGCTCCTTGTTTCTGTTAGTCTACATCACAATGTTAAACCAGTGCAGTTTGACTCTTATAACTACAATACAAGCCATGATACTGATGCTCAGAGTTGGTTAAACAGAAAATTATGCTGAACAACTTGATTTTTGGCTTTGGATTGTGAGTCCTGGAGTTTTCTGCTGTATTTAAAAAGTTCTGCAAACACACACAAAGAGATCAGCTGATTCTGAAGGGTCAGGTGGACATTTTTCCACTTTTATCGATTTTACATGCAATAACCGAACTGATTCCATCTCTAGTTTGTATTTCAGTAACTTTACAATTTAATATGAAATTCAGGTTTTACCAGTTATGGCCTGCTCAATTTAGAACCACCAAAAACATAATCATAATTATTCTGTAATAAATAAATACATTTTTTAAATTTTAACATGTGATTTCCTTAAAATTTAAATAAAAATTCAAAGAAGGTTCACGGCCATGGCCTCTACTGCAGGACAAAAGACACCGGTGGCAACAGACTCATGAGCCAATTGCTCTGATTGGCTCATGAGTCTCGTCACCAGAAGTGGAGCACACAATCCTCCCACAGGTTCACCTGAATGCCGTGAATGCATGAATGCCGTGACCCTCTCTGGAATGGAAGAATCTCCCTTACATCTCACATCATGTCTTCTGGTCCACTTAAATGGATTCACTGTGATCTGCTCGTTTCACTTGTTGATTCTCCATCAATAGTTTATTTTTAGCTCCATTTCGCTGCTACTAATGATGTATTTTATCAGCTCTACAAGAATTGTCCAACACTTAAGAGAAATAAAACAATTCAGGATCAGAAACTGGTCTGAAAAATGATGAACAACACACTCGAAAAGTCCCTGGCCATAAAATAAAATAGATGACGGGCTTTTCATAATCTACCTGAAGAGCTTTAAGTTTTTTAAATCTATGGCTGTGTGATTGTGCAGGAGAAGCCTGTTACAGCTTTTCTGTTGGTGTATTTTTACAGAGTATCCTCTGCAGCTCTCACTCCTCTCCCCTCACACTCAGTAAAAGGTAAAAATAGTTCCACATTCACCAGAATGAGCTTTTAACTGGTCTTCACTGGTCTCATAGCAACAGCAGGATCTTAGCGCTGCAAGCGTGAGGCGCTGCTTCTGCTAAAGGTCTCTGTGAGCCAGGCTTTGTTGGTTTTTTTTACTACACCTAAACCTCCCAACGGCTGAAGATTCACACGTCTCGTACTCAGAGCAGAAAAGAAAAAAGCTTTCACGTCCAAACGGCACTCAGCTCAAGTTTCATATTTAAGATGACAGAAAAAGAGATCAATCGTCTTTGCTCAAAATAATCAGCTCAGATTTTCTGATGTTCAGACTAAATGAAGGAGAGAATTCAGAGTTTAGATTTTATTGCTCATGTACGACTCATTCGGTCGTTCGTTTTACCCCCATCAGTGTGAACAGCACGAATAAATGAAAATACAGATGTTTTCTGTACTGTTACCTCAGCCAGTGGAGAGACTTGGTGAACACTTGTGAACAAGAGTTTGAGCTTTCTGAGGAGGAAACGTGTGAACAGTTACAAGGTTGCATGAGTGTCTGCCGAGTCTCTACCTTGTCCTCGCCGCTGTGCTCTTGCTTCACCGTCAGCCTCTCTTTGTCCTGCTCCTCTTCTTTTTCCCATGATGCTCCGGGCTTCTGGTAGCAGTGCTCGCTACTGACATAGCAGACAGGCGGCTCTCCTCTCGGGCTGGATGTCAGTCTCTGCCTCTCTTCCTGCTTCCACGGTAACCTCCACAGCTGCTGGTCGGGGTGGGACGGTGAGCTGCGGGAACAGACGGCCACAGTGAGACCGAGCTAACATCTCTGTGGGCTCGAACAGACGAGCCAAGCCGCCGGAGCGACCGCACTCACCGCAGCAGGCTGATTTTGAGTTGCAGGGCGCTGAGGACCTGGCTGATGCCGTACGTGTGTGCAAGCAGGCGGCTGGTGTGTGAGATCTTGGAGGCGTTGACCTCAGAGTAGTTCTCCTTCACACAAGACAGTCCAAACATGTGACCGGATTTCAGCAAGTCGGGCTCAGACCGGAAACGCTGAGCACGCCGCCAACCTGGACCAATGAGGGTTACAGGTGAAAACAAGATGAGAGGAGAAGCACAAGCACCACACAGGAACCGACAGAAGAGCCAGCAGGTTTCTGAAAATGGCTTCAGCCTGAGCTGTGGAGCTCGTACCGTCGAAGCCTCACGCACTCACTTGGTACAAAGTCACATAAGTCACATGGCTCTGTCCTTTTCCAACCGCTCAGAAAAGGTTACAATACAAACACACACTTTGACTTTCAGCGTAGACATCTACCGTATTTTTCGGACCATAAGGCGCATTGAACGCCTTATAATTTTTGCTATGTAACTTTGCACTGTCAACTTTCTGCTGTAACAAAACAAAGTTCCCATGTGTAAGACTAATAAAGGTTATCTTATCTTATATTAATGACTAACCTCGTATTGTGGATGGATTATCTCAGTTGTTCTCCTGACTGAAGTTTGGTCCGTTTACAGCATCCTGCCATGCGATTGCATTTGTCCCTAACCATCGGGAACCCTCACGTTAACTTTTATCGAGTGGAAAAAAGTTAGCGTTCATCCTCCAGCTTCACTGTGTTTATGTTATGCTAACATAGCTGTGTCGCTAGCGATCACGTAGCACATCATCATATACCAGCTAGCCCAACTTCAGTAACCCTACAAACGTCACTGCTGTTTAGTTTTCTGTCTTCATTTATGTTGGAAGTGATAGCAGAGCTGTACGTTTTAATCTTTTCAGAAATCTCTCAGTCAGAACATGCTATATCATGTTTAGGTGGAAACTAGCGAGCTAACTTCCTGCTAACTTCTAACTCCGTTAAATTTAATAAATTCTGTTTTCATGGATGT
>VUQG01030606.1:11433-33068 GCA_015106755.1 Etia nguti | reverse complement strand
CCTGAAACAAGATAACATTCATTAGTAGGGATTGGGAAAAATTCTGTTTACCTTTGTTAGTCACTATGATAGTAAACAGTAGACAGACAGTACACACTGATGTGGCTTATTGAATCTTTTGGACTGTGTTCAGCATAATATTAATTAGCCATTAACTGGAAGAGGTGTACTGTTGATTTGTCTGCTATTCTATGATGAATTCCAATGGCTGTTTGTTATCCATTTGCATACTCTCTCTCTCTCACTATATAAAATATATAGTGTATTATCTTACTTATTTTGTATTTGTTGTACTTTATTTGTATTTTTTGTATTCTTCTTCTTCTGTCTGTACCTGAGCTGAGGTAATCCACAAATTCCCTCGCTGTGGGATCAATAAAGTTTTATCTTATTTATCTTATCTTATCTTATCTTAAATATTTATCTGGTTAAATTCAGTATGGTTCCAACATCAGTTTTCACAATAACATATATTAATGTACCCGCGACCCTGAAAAGGATAAGCGGAAGCGAATGGATGGATGGATATATTAATGTACAATCCTTAACATGTTTTTGTGTGTGTGTGTGTGTGTGTGTGTGTGTGTTGGGGGAGGCGGCAGAGGGAGTGTTCGCCCAGGGCACCAAACAGGCCAGGACCGCCTCTGACTATTCCTACTTATAATTGTAGCCTGACAAAAGGCAAAGCCGCTTGAGAAAATGAGCTAATGTCAGCACACACAAAGAAGAAGAATAAAATCACAGAAAACAATCAAAAAAACAAGGCAAGAGTGGAAAAACGCACGCCACGCCCTCTGGTAAAATCCTGCCCCCTGGTGGTGTGGTGAAAGTTTCAGTTAAATTACTCAGAGCAGTGTTTCCCAACCTTTTGGAGCCACGGCACATATTTCACATTAGAAAAATCACAGGGGACACCACCAAACAAAAATGTCACAAAAAGCATATTGATAATTTTCCCCCTCACACCAGGTGTAGTGGAATTGGCTCAGTTTATCCACAGGATACTTTTTTTGCTTTCTTCTGACCACGACTCAGGCTAGGGCCTTCATCTGGGTCGGAATTTTCTCCAGGATTGACTACTTTTGCTTTTCAAATATTTATCTATTGCTATTATGCGCTGCCTTGTCTCAAGTCTCATAGCATGACTATGATGTAATTTCTTCTTCGTCTTCTTCTGTTTTACTGGCAGTTGGTAACCCATTTATTTAGAGCAGGTAGTTGTACTGCCCTCTAGGGGAAGAAAATGTAATTGTTCTGCCCGTTACTCACGCCGACCGCTTAGAGTACTAGTCAGGTGGAACCAGATAATCTTCCACGTCACACCTGATCATTTCTCACGCCACACCTATGTGGGGCGGCAGAGTGGATGGGAAACACTGACTCAGAGGGCAATTACAAAATCAACTTGACACGGACCAGTGCTCAAAGATATGCAGACATAGATGCCAAGAACTGGTTTGAAACACACATCCAGTTAATGAGGAGCAACAAGTGGATTATACTTTTCTTTTGGCCAATATAAGTGTAATACCCACTTTTCTTTGGAAAAACTTAAAGGTCTGTATTAGTTAAATACATCACTTTGCTCACCCTCTAGTCATTTACTTTGTTAAGTGTTAAATGACTACAGGTAAAACACCTATAATATCTATAGACAGTATAAAAGATGGACACTAAGGTGCCATTTTGAAGACTCGAAAAGTGTTTTTCCTCTTTTCTGACTCCTAGGTAACTAAAATTTACATAATGGACTTAATATTTTATCCAGTATCTCTCGAAATCATGTCCATCTTTCACTAGTGCTTAATGTTCACAGCACTACCACATACGGTGTACCAAAGTAACTGCAGCTCTGAGAACTTCAGATACAACACTTCTGGTGTGAGGAAAGAGAGGAAGAGCATTGAATTATTTAGCCTGTGCTGCAATTTGGGAATATAAGTGGATGGATATCAGCTGAATATTTAAATTAAAAAAGGAAGACCATTTGCCTAATTTCTTTTTTGGAACTGTGGAACATTAAATGTCCACTCTGACTGAACAGATAATTAAAAAAAAAAAAGCCTTATGAACTGGCTGATGGTTTGATTATTTCCTAGTTCCTCCCTTGCTGTTCCACGAGTGTCGCAGCAGAGCTCATTCAGGGCATCTTGACCAAAACAAAACGATTAGTTTTGTTTATTTTCTAATAAACAATGACTAGTGTGTGAATGTGAGAGTGAATGGGTGAATGACTGAATGTAGTGTAAAGCGCTTTGGGGTCCTTAGGGACTAAGTAAAGCGCTATACAAATACAGGCCATTTACCATAATATATCCATAGCACAAGCAGCAAGGTGTTGCAGTGGTTAGCCCGATTGTTACACGGTTCCTGGTTTGAGCCCCAGTTAGTGTCTTTCCATGAGGAGTCTGGATTCCTTCCCTGTGTCTGCGTAGATTTCCTCCAGGTACTCAGACTGCTATCTGCAGTCTAAAGACAAGCTTGTTGACTTTAAACTCGTCACTGAGGTAACTGAAGTTTATAGAACAAATCACTGTATTAATGCTTAAATGTAGCTTGTAATGTAAAGAAAGAAGAACAGAAAAGTGCTATATATATATGTTAGTCCATTCCCAAGTTGACTGATTTTTCTATAAAAAAATATTAATATATAATATATCCTGGCTTATTTATTCAACATATTTACATAACGGTGCTCTGAAGATCCACACTTGATATCTCCCTTCGTATTTAACCTGATTGCAGTGCCCTGCAGAGAGCCCAGAAATGGGACTAACAGCTTTGTGCTTTTGAATGTCAGCCTCCTCTTGTGGTGGCTGCACTTTGCTCTAAAAAGGCCAGTTTTCCTGCAGGCATCTTGTCAATTCCTCTTTCCTTTAGCCAAATGTCTTCACTGCCCTTCCTACAACACCAATACAGCTACTCCACCCTCCCCTACATGGCTCCCTTCTGCTTAGTTTGCTACACATTCCTGGTTTTAATGGGGAAGTGGACACAAACACATTCTTTCTAAAGGAATACCAGCACCACAAAGCCCATCTCGGAAGGGATCCCTACAGGGAATATTGATGCAGTGCTGCTTAGGAACACGGCTTCTTGTTTTGTCTACTGAGAGATGGAGAGGGTGGACGGGGGGTGGGGAAAAGAGAGGTCTTAGTCTGGTTAATGTAGTTTTTTTAAGGATGAAAACCATTATAGTTAGCGTCTCAGTGGTGCAAACCATGACACCGAGGGAAAATATAGAGCTCGAACAGACTGACTTAATGTACCTTTCATCCTTTAACTTAATGTGATGTGGGAGTCAGAGGCATTGTGATGGAATCAACACAAATCCCAGTCAATTATGCTGACTGAAAATCTCTGGTGAAGTGGAAAATCAACTGCAATTTCAAAGCTGATGAAAAACGCGGCGGCTCTGAGCCCCCATATTGCACTTCCTGTGTTGGTCACGTGGGTCCGTCTAACCCAATATCCCGCACATCACCCCCTTCCATCATTTCCAGCTGGTTAGCTCTTCCAGTCATCTCATCTTGTGTCCTTCCTTTCCCATTTGCAAGGCTGATTGACCCTGACAACTCATTCAGGGTGTTGCAGTGAAACTAATGCTGTGACACAAGACTCTCCCCACACCATCGATGAACGTGGCGAGGGGAATACAACCAGCTCATCAAACTCTGTCTCGTTGTCATTTATCTCTAACACTGCTGAACTGGCTCTTTTCCCTGCCGTCCATTCTTCATATTGACAGCTAGCTTGTCATCCACTAACAAGGCTGATTCATCTTTTGCAAATTCTCTTGACGTAGACATATAGTAGGAAGTCAGGTTCATACTCCATAGACAAGATTAGTGTGTGTCCCCCTCCTCTCAGTCTCTGAAATGAGCCAACTCAAATATGTGCATAAGAAAAGGAATCATATCATAGATTACAGGATAAGGTTTGTACTGGAAAGAAAGGTCATCTGTGATAATGAAATCCCACAAGGTGAGCGTGATCAAAATGTACAAGGCGAGGGTTGAGCTAATTTAACCTGTGTTTTATGGTAAGTGAAAATGATTTAGAATATGATTACAGAAAGGAATTTTTAAACAGCTCCAAAGTGAAAAACTGATCTAGTTAAAAACCAATTACGAGTATATTTTCCTTTGGATTAAAAAGCAGTGGGTTTTTCTTAGAATTACGAATACATTTTTTCCCTTTTAGGCAGCAACTAAGTTGAAATTACTGCCATTATAGTATAAAAAGCTACTTTCCGAGATTTCGCAATCACTTTAGATTGGTATTCCATGACAATGAGCATTTGTTGTCCGCATTATGGTATCATTTTGTGGCTGAAAGTGCTGATTTATTTCTTCCTCTGTAATATTCAGACATCTGAGATATTAGACATAAAAAGCAAGAAGCAAAAGCAAGTGAAGCAACAGACAAATAAATTAGAGTAGTGGAGATTTTGTATTTTTTCCAGGTTTGCTTTTAATATTTCAGTTAATGGTAATTAACTGCTACCTATAAGAACAACATATTAAAAACTAGAAGCAAAATTTTAAGAAATTATTGCCTACAACCTAGATACTGCTACATGGTATATATAAAGAGTAACATCCAGGGGTGATGTATGTACAAAGTCTTGCATGCATACAGAGAACTGTCAAGTGCTGTCTTACACTCAAAACACATGTAATAGTACAGGAATTCACACATGTGTAATTAGTTGACTAGGACTAGTTTGTCAGCTGCATGCAACATTTCTCTTCTTCTTCTTCTTCCAGCTGCTCCCTTTAGGCTCACCACAGCAGATCTTCTGCCTCCATCTCATCCTATCCCTTGCATCCTCTTCTATGACACCAACCCCAAACCAGTCTTCCTTTACTACATCCATGAATCATTTATGGGATCATGCTTTTCTCGCCCTGCCTGGCAGCCCCATCTTCACCATCTTTCATCCAGTTGAGTTAAGTGTCATGATAGTACCAGGGCCTGTTACAGGGGGCTACATCCTTCTTTTATGTACAAGCTACAGGTACAAATAATTGTAAAAAAGCATTTTTCAATGCCTATTGAGAAACTGAAATAAAGGCAGGCTGTGTGTGAGAAGAAGACATCACCAGAAAGAAAAAGTGAACCCCGTGGCTGTAGCTGCTTTCTCTTGTCACAAACAAAGATATCAAAAAAAGCGTTAGTATTTCAGACCATTAAATCCAGCCTAACTGCTACTTTCCCACTGAGATTCCCTTTCACTCAAAGATTGTCTCTCCTAACTGCTCCCGATGCAAACAGAGCATCGGAGGACACAGCTGTTGAGAGCTGTGATATTCCACTACATGACCTCCTTTAATGCTCTGCATAATAATGGTAATAATCTACAGTATGCAACAACCACCACTTATAAATGGTCCTCCAGCTGGCTCAGCACTACAGAGAGATGCTGTTGTAGCATCGGTTTTCCAAATGTGTCATCGACTATAAGCCACAGTCGTCCTCGCTGCAGCCCACTAATCCCACAGCATCTCTGATGGTTTCCCTGGTGACTGTGTTTAGCCAGCTCTTTGTGGGTGAAGTGCTTCGCATCTTTGGCTCTTGGCAAACAGCAACTACTGCTGCTGCCGCGGTCTTTTTCTTTTTATAGGAGGTTTTGGAGAATCACTGTCATTGCACTCCAGTGACTGGCACTGAGATCAGTCAGCTGGTTGCCAGACGGGCAGTTGGTGCCAGGACGTGCCAGGCTTCCCCAAGCTGGCCAGAGCAGAGCAGAGCAGAACAGAAGACTATTCCCCATCCCTTCTGTTGCATGTTTTCATGGGTTTTACGTAACATTTGATCAGAATTAATTTCTGCTCATTGGTGTCATTGCTGGTGTTGACGAACTTTCTATTTTTATGTCTAGACAAAAGCTGAAAAATTACTGATCTCCAGCATTCATTGATTAAACTGCGACTATAAAGGGTGTTCAAATTGGATGTCTTGTCAAATAGCACATTTTATAATCCTCTACAGACTGCATGACACTCCTTTTTGATGCGTTTCCTTGATCTAAAAGGGACCTTTAGTGCTTTACCTTATTTTCTGTCACACATATATGCATATAGTGCTCTTACAAAAGTCTTTAGCCAACCCTAATTTCTTTATATTTTATTATATAAACTGGGAAAAGTGGCAGTGATTTATCAAAACATGCGCAAACATAGATGGATATATGGTATGTAAATCAAATACAGAGTTTGTCTAACGAGCCAATATTCAGTATGACCCCCTTTACTCTATACACAACCTGAACTGTCTTAGCCAGGTTTTCTTGTGATTTCTTGAATTCATCTTCAGGAATAGCTCTTCAGACTTCTTGAAGGACATTCTTTAGAAGCCTTTTCTCTGTAAAAATGATCCCAAAACTACTTCAAAATGTTTAGGTCCAGGCTCTGGGGAAGCCAGGCAATGACTGATAGTGTTCCACATTGCATTGGCAGTGTGTTTGGGATCATAATTCCATCAGTTTTTCCAAGATCCCCAACACCACTGGCTGAAATACAGCCCCACAACATGACTGAGCCTCCACCGTGTTGCACCCACTGTTGACTCTCTCCTAATCTCCTATGTCTATAATGACATCAATCCGAATCCGATATTTCAAAAAACTATTTGTCACTGATATTTTAGTCCAGTTTTTTGGCATACCTCAGCCTTTTCTCCCTGTTTCTCTTCTTTCCTGGTAGCCACCCTTCCACTGAGACCATTTCTGACAGTAGGTGGAACAATTTTAGGGATAGATGCATCTTTCAGGTCCTGCATCAGGTTTTTTTCTGAAGGGCATGACTTTCAGATACTGTTCATCTGCTGTAGATAAAAACTTTAAAAGTGATTCAGAAATCCTGGAAAACTATAGCTCCAGGCCATTTTAAAAAATAGAAGAAAGCCTGCGTTCTTGTAAGCTAAATATAAAGAACTGGTAGGTGTCTCACAGTGTTTGCACAGTACATTCTATCAACACATCAGAGTGCTGTAACCACTTTGATCCAGACAGTTTTTTCTACTCTTGGATCAGTATGATGTCAGTAAGGCTAAATATCACTGTTATGGTCATCTCATGCACACAGCTCTGGATGTTAGCACAGAAGCCCCACCCAAGTGATGCTGAGACATTCAGCTTACAAGTCGCAGCCAATCAGAAGAAAGCTGCTTTACCTAGAAGTGGTTACAGAAAGTGGATGAGATAAAGCCAACTGTAAAAGACCGAAAATATGAGGCATCTTTGACATGGTTTTGTTTTGTTTTTTTCAAAAAATAAATTATGTATGTTATAGCACATTGGACCAGGTTTTTATGACTGTACCCTAATGGCAGTTAATTAAATGCCATTTGATGCATTTAATTATGCTCTGTTAAAATAAAAGAAATGGTGAGATCTTGTTAAATACAGAAGTGCCATACTCATCGTTTTCTTCATCTTTTACACTGCTTTTATACCCCCAATTAAACATATGACAAACTGTTTCATGCAATTATTTATCTTCAGATTTTAAGACCCTCTTTATTATTTTGTTTACCCCATTCATACTTCTACAAGCAACAAGTACAAGCTGAGAAAGTAAGTTTTACAAACTGCAAATTACAGCAGCTGGCTCACAACTCCCAAAATCACTGATTGTCCAAAACATATTATGGTTATTTTTTGCCCTGCAGCAGTAAAATCTTATTGCATGTCTATTTAATTTACGACACAATTCCCTACAGAAAATAAAGCGGCGCTCTTCCCAACATACTGATGAAGTCCGCTAATTGTCTTTTATTCCAGAACAAATTACATGTTCACTTTGTTCACAATTAACTTGCAGCACAGAGGCCATTCTGTCATCTGCTTCCCTGCTCTTCAAACTGCTGTTTACTTAACAAATCCATGTCACTGGGTAGTGCTACAGTATATCACAACAGACAGAACACTAAACACACAAGATCTGTGGTTATCAGCCTGTGCAGCCACGCCATGTAGAGCGAACGCTCTTGTTTGCTTTTTACCCCCGCCGTCTTGATGAATGATCTTAAGATGACGGATCAGTGGGTGGTTGTTTTACGTGCATGAGAATGAAAACATTTTAACAAGAGGAGAAAAACAAGAACTTCAGTTTCACGATTCACACTTTACTTCATCCCCGTAAAATGCGATTGAAACCAATCCCTAACAGTGATTCGCTTAATTAAAATTCAGTTTAACGAGCTTATCAAACCTTAGACTTAATGAAATGCTCATGATGTTTTCTGGCCCTGTGAACATTTAAATGTGTGTGTGTGGGGGGGGTTTATGCAGTCAAAAACCCACTGTGCCTCTAAGTTCTGCTGTTCAGCTCTAGCTGTAATAAGGCAGCGCGATAAGCTCTGACATTTTCATTATGCTGCAGTCATTTGTTGATTGATGTAGCTCAGCAATGACTTAAAGTTACATTCTCTGATTTTCTTGTTGTTGCTCCAGGCTTACTGTGGGCTATGGGTTTGAGTTTCAAGGCACTTGCAGTGACCTGACAGCACAGTTTGGCACCACGGCACTATAAAAAACTATCAGGTAATGTTACCTTTCACCGCTGGCCAAGATGTGAAATATGTTAAGCGAAAAGCTGTTTAGAAATTTGGATGTCAAGTCAGGTGTCATATTTATTTGAAAAACACAAGGTGACTATCTGCTGTTTTTATTTCCTTAGGTCTGATGGAAGGAGCTTACAGTGGAATCAGTGCTCTTGCTACCATCAAGCCTTTTAAGCACCACAGATAATAATACACTCAAAGTTATAAGTAACCACGTCAAGCTAATCTTCAAGCTAAACCAACAAACTGCAGTGGCACTTCTTTTAAATGAACTAGTTAGAGCCCGAGTGACGGAATTTTTAAAACCACTCCTGCTACCAAAATTTAGTGATTTCAAAATCCGATATTTCAATATTTTCCAATATCGATATCTTTTTCTTTCAAAGACACAAAACATAAACATTTGTTGGCGACACCGGGAAGGAAAAACTCAATAACATTTGTTTTGTGTAGTTATTTGTTTACTCTTATACTCTCTGCCTGACTTTGCTCACATTAGCTGGTTGTGTGTTACCAAGACGGAAGTTGCGGTGCCCTCTGGTGGGCAAACTATGCAATGTCAAACAGTAGAAACGTACGAAAGGTGTCTCTTCCTTACTTTTTAAATTTTCAATTATTTTTTACTTCAACTTTCATTATCATCAATCATCAATAAATACCAACAGCGGTCCTGTCTGACTGTCTGTTATACAGCAGAAAATGTATCTCAGAAAATCTATACCAGATGTTTGATATTGATTGATATTAAATAAACTAGCAAGTGTGCCTGTGTTTAATGCAAATTTTGAAAAAGAGAAATAGATGGTGTCGTACACAAGTTTTTGCATTCTTGAAAAAAATGAGTTTTACTAAGCTTTCATTTTGAGCCAAATTAAACCAGGAATTTGACATCCTTTATACCTCTAACCAACAGAATAATTACTCAGTACATAAACATGAATTGCTGAATTATTAGGCTGAATGTCAGTCTGCTTAATAGTATTGAAAAGATTTATTTTTTTTTTTTAAGGAAGCTCTTTTTAAAGAGTTATCCCAGAAACCAACATCCACAGACACATAATGGATGGTGGGGTATAACCAGACAACCTATTTTTAATATATTTATTCATTTATGTCCTTTATGTATATCTAAAAGTGAATTACATTCCTGTCTCATTGCGGTTTACATGTTGAGATTATTCGTATGGGTCTCTGCACTGCTGGTATTCCTAACAATTTCCATGTGCCCTTTCAAGAAAAGCTACATAATGCTTGTCTATGATGTTTCAAGCTGTTATGGGCCATTAGCCCTGTGGAATAAGAAATGGAGTTAGATGGATAAAGTCATTGCAAAAGTCACGCCTGAGTTCAACTTTTTGTTCCCACATTTTATCTTTCTGTATTGTTTTGTCTTAATTACAAAAAGATAACATACACAAATTCTACTAAACAAGATGACTCTTTCTTAAAGGTCCAGTACAGAAGAAAGATGGGAAAGGTAATCACAAAGGAGAAAAACAATCTAAATTCTTGTTGATGTTTACAGAGCAGCAGTGACTCACCTCTCTGATGGCTGTGCAGAACTCACTCTGAAGGACTTTCTTCAGAGATTGGAGCTTGTGCCCGGGAACATCGCCTGACTCCTGCAGCTTCTCCAGCAGCTCAATAGCCCTGGCAACATCTGGGAAGAGAGAGAGAGAATGGGTGTGAGTAAATGTGTATATGTGTGTGGGTACTCATGCCAAGGGACAGTGGAAGGGGGAAAAAAGAAGCCCCGTTCAATTACATTAACAGCACTGCTGTGACAAAGGCGCTAGAGCAAATCAATGGGTGGGATAATGGAAATAGACTCAGTCAAGGCCAGCAGCTGCAAGGAAGATAGAACAGCAATCCCATCCATGGATCGTTTGCATTGGCTTATCTCTGAGCATGAGAATAAAGGAGCAGGGTAACAAGTCAAGGATTCATTTGTTCAAAGGTTACACTTCCTGGAAAGAGTAGGCATTACAAAGCATTTACACTAAACCGTAAGCCTTAAGGTAGAGGCCGTGACTCTGGGGTCTTCTGAGCTCTTTTCTCTTAATTACCTTCTGCTGAACAAGTCCCACAGCCTGGATGATTAATTTTTTACCCTCTGAAACTGGCAGGCCAAATAGACTCACAAAGGTAGAAAGGGTGATTTTGTAGTCAATCACTGGACTTAGATTGTTGTGTCAATATCATGTTTTATTCATACCTAAGACCTGTGACCACAAAAGGGGGGATGACTGCAACAGCAACTCAGTTCATACAATTCAAGTTCCCCCTGTTCTAGTTTCAACCCAAAGTGGACACAGGCTATTTTTTGCAGGTACCCCACAATAAAGCATGTAACTAATGATTATATATTTAATTCATTGTTTAGGCCAATCATAAGTCACATCTTCAAACTAGTAGTAGTCTTAACTCCCAAAAATATATTAAAACTTCAGTAGGATAAAACAATGAAAAGTATTCATAATTTCAGTATAGCACGTAATGAATTTATTTTTTTTATTACATTTAGCTTATGAACACCAGAACAGTTTGTTTTGTAAATACTATCAAATATTTTTTTTAGACACATTTAATTATTTATGATGTAGAGCCAAATTGCTCAATATCACAAATGTGACGCAAACAGCACCCTCCAACATTAGACAGTAAATTCAGACAAGACAAAAAAACCACCCTAAAATGGAAAAAAGAGAAAATTAAACTGCCAGAAAACTCAGGAAGACAAAGGGAGAGGGATCCCTCTCCTCGGCTAGACAGACTTACAGTAGATGTTGTGTTTTTAAAGTAGGTCTCTCAGTGTTGGTAAGGCCTCAAGGGCTATCATGATCCAGCAGCCTCTGAGATTAGTCTCTTTTAATCTGCGACTGAGTGGCGTCTTTTTTATCTGTTCTCGAGGACAGATCAGAAAGTTGTCAAAGCCTTATCTGAATAGATGAGCATAGATTGAGCTTAAATATGCCCGGTTACAGAACAAACTTCAAAACTGGGTCACATTATTTCTTGTCAGCCAGTGTGATTAGCTTTGTTCCCGTCAATATCACACTGCTCAAAAAAAAGTTTCTGTGTAAAACATCTGAGCCTCGCAACATGTTTCTGCCGCATGATTTATCAATGAGTTATAATAATATATCAAGAACTGATGTTATTTATTTTAAAACAACATGCCAACAGCAACAGAAGATCAGCTGAGTTGCAGGTTTAGCGTCATGATATATCAACAAGCAATAACAGCAGGTTTTATGACATTACACAGCAGGGGCCACGCTTCCATCTATGCTGACCACCAGGGATCGGGCACACAGACGCATAAATATACTCTCTAGGTTTTTTGCTGTGGTATCCACATTTGCTTGTTCAGAGAGAAAACTGGGAAAACAGGCACACAGAAGTCTGTAATGCAGTCCAACATAATAAATTGTGCTGATTTTTGTTGATTAATCAACAATTTAGATCAGTGATTCGCAACCATGGATACAAGTAACAGAGAAAGACAGAGAAAAAAAGGACAAATAATTTAAATAGAAAACATAAGTACACCTTTACTGCTTCCATAGGAATTTAAAAGTTAAGTAGCAGCCAGCTGCTGCCAAACAAATGCACTTGAATAATTCAGCATCAGCAAGTGTGAGCACCTCTATAACAGCAGAGGTTTTGGCAGTTTGCTGCTCTAGAGCACTCAGGTGTGTGATAACCCAATGCCAAAATCTTTCCAGGAATGGTAAACCAAGCAAATCCACCCCAAGGTCAGACCATGTAATGCCCAGAGAGGCTGCAAAATAAAAATAAAATAAAATAAAATAAAGCCCTGAAGGCTCTATTGCAGACTCTACAGGCCTCAATCAGCAAGGTAAATGTTAAAGTTCATGACAGTCGAACAGTTGCTGGGAGAAAGTCTATTCTCTCTAAAAGGAACATGGCAGGACAGGTTAGGTTTACACAGTTGCACCTGAACAAAGCACAGCACTTCTAGAACAATGTCCTTTGGACAGATGTTTGCCCATAATGCACAGTGGCACATCCACCTCATATCCACTGTCAAGCGCTGTGCTGGAGGAGTGATTGTTTGGGCTTGTTTTGCAGCCACAGGATGTTGGCACCTTGCAGTCATTGAGTCGACCACAAACTCCTCTATACACCAAAGTGTTCTACAGTGAAATGTGAGGCCATCTGTCTGACAGCTAAAGCTTGGTTGTAACTGGGTCATGCAACAGGACAATGATCCCAAGCACAGCATCAAATCTACAACAGAATGTCTGAAAAAGAAAAGAATCAAGGTGCAGCAACAGCCCAGTCAAAGTCCAGACTTCAGCCTGAATGAAATGATGTGACAGGCCCTTAAGAGAGCTGTGCATAGAACTGTGAATGTCAATGAACTGAAGCAATGTTATAAAGAAGAGTGAGACCAAAATTCCTCCACAATGATATGAGAGGCTGATAAAAATCCAATTCAATTCAATTTTATTTATACAGCTCTAAATCATAAAAAAACAGTTGCCTCGAGACCCTTTATATTATGAGGTAAAAACCATACAATCTACAGTGTAGAGAGAAACCCCAACAATCAGACAACAAGCGAGCGCTTGGCAACAGTAGGAAGGAAAAACTCTAGGAATCACAAGGAAACCAGCAGTCTGAGAGTGAAGTGCTCTATTTTAATTTAGCAAAATGCGAAAAGTCAGAAATTCTAAGTATAAATGAACCATAAATAACCCACTGAGCAGTGATATGTAGTAAAGTAAATAATATATACTGAGAAACATTGATAGGCTATTTTATACTTAATAGGCTGTGTCACCTTCATTATAAGGCTCAGCTGTGTATTATAGCTCCATGCAGGTTTCTTTGGTCAAAAACCACTTAAAAACAAAACAAAAACATAGCCATTTACACACATGCACTGTTGCCCTAAGCTTAATTTACTATAAAAATTCCTATTATTTACAATAGATACACAGAATACAAGTGTATCCCCTGCACACTATCCACAGTACACATGGATTCACTTTTTTGTAATTTTACACATTTATTTCTTACAATTCCAGAGTCCTGGTGACAAATTTCTTTCATTTACCGCAGCAGCATTTCTTTACCATATTGGAAAAAAAACCTTCCTGTTAAAAAGGGAGTTTTTCCTTCCCACTGACGCCAAAGTGCTTGCTCATATGGGGTCATATGATTCTTGGCTTTTTCTCTGTATGTATTATTGTAGGGTCTACCTTGCAATTTAAGAGCCTTGAGGCGACTGTTGTTGTGATTTGGCGCTATATAAATAAAATTGAATTGAAATTGAATTTGAAATTGCACCCCTTTTTCTTATATTAAGATATCTCAAGGATTAAAAGTATAATTAAACTTCTTTATACTGACAGAAAGGGGAGTTTCACTGGTCCAGCCCACTTAAGATTAAAGTGGGCTGTATGTGGCCTACGATGTGAAATGAGTTTAACATCCCTGACCTAAATGTCCTGACATTTTCCTGAGCTCATGTGTGAAAACAGTTTCCGTAGTCAACCTAAAATTTTATGATTTATATAAAGGGGGCTTGGTTTTTGCTTCCAAAAGAGACTCGGGTCCCTACAAGTGCAACTATGTTAACAGATTCACTTTATGTCCCCACTATATGAGTAATACCAGCACACACACACACGCGTGTGCTGGTATTGAATTCTGGGAATATTGAGCAATTCAGCAAAGCAGATGAAAAACTGAAAGGCTTTTGCTGCATGCAAGCCAGCAGGGGGTTAGAAAAGAAGCAGTACTGAGCTCTGACTCCTGTGAATACTATATAAGGTAATGTGAAATGTACAGTTTCTATTTCTTTAAAAGGTCATTTGGGGGCATTGTGCTGTTATTAGACGGACAGGAAATATGGGGAAAGAGAGCAGGGGAGTGACATTGTAAGAATCCAGCTGGCTGTAAATCAAACTGGGGACTCATTCCTCAGAGCACTTCCGCCCATGTGGTATGAGCTATAGCCAATTGGCTGTCAGGGCTACCCCCTCTGCCTGTTTCTATTTCAAGCACTCTGTAATAAAGCACTGAGAATTTTATTGATTTGCTTGAAATTGCAGGGGTCAGTTCCCATCAAGAGAACAAGGCATGCAAGCAATAGTCCAGTCATTTAATACGGGCTTATGGAGAGCAAACAGTGGTGTGAAATTTCAGGAAAGTGCTAATTAGCCATTAATCTAATAACCAAGAGTTTCATATGAAGTCCTAGAACAGCAGCTGCATTTCTGCTATTTTTCCTGGTGTGTTTTGTTTGTCGTACATTAACGATTCTATCACTCCCAGTCCAAGCACCGTTAGCCTTCAGCATGTTCCCGCCTGTACCAATCACCTCAACCCTACACTTACCTTCACACCTGCTTCTCATCCCCAGAGGGACTGTACACCAAGCCCCTACTGTTACTGCCCCTATGCCTGTAGCTTCTCTCTCTCTCATTCGGCAAAAAAGTGCAACTGAAAATAATAAGAAATAAAATGACAACAACAGTGCAAGCGTCTCTAATTATGAAGCGTTAAACACAGATGCAATGAGACACATGTTAACAGTTGAGCATGCATTTCAAATACACAGCCGTAAGGATCTCATGCTTTCTTCAGTGCTTTGCTTATTCAATGTTGTTCATGCTGAGTCGACACACTTATGGAGGGTTAATGCTACGGTATTAGAAGCCTAGCAGCTCTCTGGGCTTTAGTTGGGACCCCACACAGTTTCCAAACACCATATTTTTGATTATATTTTAAAAAAAGGACTAAAAACAGTTGGACGTGTCTTATTGCTGGAATAATGAAGCGTTGTCAAAGTTCCTTGCATGTGTCGGTTAAGCACAAGGTTTCCTTTGGCAGCAGTGTGCGACACTTCGGGTTATGACATTAGTGACATAGGGTTGTCACTCAAAAGCAAAAATAAAAGTGAGTTGAAAAAAAGAGGAACCAAGTTATAAACAACACTCTGATGTGGAAGTTGCAGATCTTTAAAACAGGATGTTATCTAAAACCTGAACCCTTGGCTCCTGCTGTGAGGTGTTATGCTTTCAGGGACATTTTGCTGGCATGCTTAGGTTCCCCCTGTCCTCTTACATGAAAAGGTCACTGCAAATCAATACAAAGTTATTCCGAGTGCTTACATGGTGAAACAAGACACCTGATGGTGTTTATTTTCCTTTAATCTGTCACCTGTCTGATCTTTAATTGATATTCTGGTCTTTAAGCCTGTTTTCTGCCCTGCCCTGTTTATTTTTGGACCCCTGCTTGCCCTTTTTTGGACACTTCAGCTTGTTTGTGACCTTTTGTACTTGGCTGATGATTTGGTTGAACGCCAGGCTGCACCCGCTTAATTAAACTTTGTTCTTAATTCTTCTGTCCTTTCTCAGGGCTGGCATGAGCCTGCGTTACTGAGAGAGATTTATCTTTTGTACGTCACATGGTCAATTTAACCTCTCCTGTTATCAAATACGCCCAACCACCCTGCCAAAAAAAACCACTGGGGTGAATAAAACATTCTTTTTTGTGTGTTTTGTAAACATTGAAACTTTTTAAAAAATGTAATACCGACATCTCATGTCCCGGTTGCACAGGATGATTTCCACTGGAGATAGTTTGAGTGAAAACAGCTCGTAGCAAGGTCTGAGGATTATCCCGAGTAACTGCGAGAATCTCTGTGGCTGTTTTATCTGTTTTCATAGCACTGTGCAGCACAAATAATGTGACACCAGGGGTGAAAGCCTCACAGAATAATACCTCCAAATGAAGAAAATAAGATAAACAAAGTGAAACTTGCAATGGTCAGGTCTCCCTTGAAAAACAGGTGTGGGAATACTACTTAAAAATATGGCAAACTTTGCCTTAAAACTTTAACGACAGGTATAAAAGCAGTTTGTTTATACCCATATAACACTTTTTTATTAATTCAGCCCCCCCATATGGGAGTTTAAAGTGCCAATACATTCTTAAGCATGCAGCACTAACACACATATATATTTTATCAAGGTGAATAATAAAGGTTCCTCGTATGCCTGAATATCAAAAAACACTGATTCTGAATAGCTCATAATGACTTGGTACACTTCCAAGCAGCAAGGGCATCTGTCTCGGAGGTTTACGAGCATTTCTTTCTCATTAAACGCAGGTCAAGGGCCATCCAGATATTTTTTCCCCCCTCTCTGCCATTATTGACTTCCACATGCTCATTAGCACCATTTTCCTTATCCACATCAAATACTTTCACTAGGCATTCGGAACTTGACTTCAAAGATTGATGTTGCAGACATTTCTGCCAGTGCTTTCATCTCGCTGATCATAAGTGATGCCTTCCCATTTCCTGATATAATCTTTCCAGTTCGAATCGGGGAGTTATTTTAAATTTCAGAAGCTCTGCATCAAACAGAGAAGCTGCACAGTTTAAATGCAATTAAATTGTGCAATGTAAGCTATAGAGTGTAAAAACTGAAATACTGTGAGTCCATGTTTGCCATGCCCTTCGTCTTCTGTCATTACAAGATGATATAATCGCAGGTGGACATACAAATCTGAATGTAACGTAAGTGGTAGCCACACGCCTCGAACCAGAGATAACGAAATGTCTGCTCGCACTGCACAGGCACGTTTCCTCTTTGATGCTTCCAGTGATATGTGCTGTGAACTAGTGTGATGGATTATTTCCTGCAGATCACATTGCCCGCTTTGTTTATTTCTTTAGTTCAGCCACTGCGATTCAAATGAACCACACATATTTAAGCACAAATGTCCCACGGTCACGCTTTACACTGCACTGCTCTGTGCGTGCTAAATGTGAAAGTGGGCCCCGTTAGATGAGCTGTGTGACGGATCAGAGGAAACCCAGGGAGAGGAGGCACTGAAGGGTGATTTTTTTTTTTTTCCATGGCAAAGCAGCTGAGATGACCGCAGGGGATCATAGTTACGTCACATCACCAGGAAATCACTCCCAAATCACATGTGCAGTGAAATGACATATTACATTACCTAATAGTGCAACAGAGGGGGGCAAATCAGCTTAGTGACCTCTATTATAACAGTGACATAACAGTGGCAAAAGACCATAATTATCGAATGTTTTACCTTCAACTGAGCAAAAAAGGCTGACAAAACAAACGAAGCGTAGTTCAAGATAACACCAAGTATGCTCTCAACACCCACATGGCATTCCTGTTACATGCAAGGTCTATGAATAAACTTCAGCTGGAGGTAGTATAGGAAATGCAATTCCATCCTTGACTAACCACCACGGTTATACAATAACAACACACATGAAAACCACCAGATTTAACGTGTTTTACTAACATCTGAGGGCCTTGAAGTTGGGGGTGCTGGTGTGTGTGTCTGCCCTGTGACAGTGTGCACACGTCAGGCACACACAGTCAATCTTTCAACTACAAAGTCTTAAGATACAGCAGTCAAGATACACAATAAGCCTGTGTGTACACAGATGACTAGAACCTATATGCGTATTTTACCCAGCCCAAGAGCCAAAGATATTGTTGACCGATATTCCTTCACGGTCAACAACTCTCAGCCTTCGTTTTTCTGCCTGTCGGCCTTTTTATGCCTGTTTTCTCGCCTTCCTGTCCACATGCTTTGCCCTTTTCGACGTGCACATTAAACCTGCTTTTAGAAATCACCACAGTGAGCCCTTGCCTCTGATTTCTGTGTTCCTTCTCTTTCATTTAAAGACATCTGCTAAGCTACACTTCACAGGGATCGTGGCCCAAATGAGTGTTTTTCCCTAAAAATGCAGCAGAGGCGATTCACCATCATTCAACTCTGCATTCTATTGACTTTAAGTCCAAAGTGAAAAAAATGAAACAAACCAAAAAACCCCCACAAATTTACGCTAGGGGGGTTCAATGTGCCCAGATGTGTTCAACATCTGTACATTTTTTTTACACTCATTTCAATAAAAATTCAGCTTCATTGAGACATGCAAGACTGTCAAATTTAGCATATCTCTGAGGCAAACAGACGGTATGCAATTAAATCATTCTCACTGTGTACTCTGAGAGATTCTTCTCCAAAGAAAGAAGAAAGGGTGTTGATGTTGCTGTATCTAAATGAGGAGATTTTTTCTTAAGAATAATGACACAAGAAAAAGTATCTTTCTCTCTAATTATCTGCCAGAAAAAATATAAAATAAGAAGTTATCCTGAAGTGCAAAGGAAAACCATTACAGAGCATCTCTATGAGGAGTAGTGACATTGGTCGGAGTAAATGAGCACACGTCCATCAAGATGCAGTTACAGTGTAATGTACTGCTGCCATATTATAAAGAGTGATGACACCAGGAGAGATCCCGTCAGCAGTTAATTTCCCTCTGCTATACGAAGGATGAGGGCATTCTCATTAGTGATACTTACTAATTAAACGAGCCGAGTTCTGGGTGACCTGATAGCCGAGTGTGTAGGCCTCAAATGCCCCGAGCAGCGAGTCCCTAGTTTGATTCTTGGCTGGCAGGATTATTTGTTCTCTTACACTTTCGCCCGCACTGTGATTCCTGTCTTTTTACCACCACTCCCACTGACTGAACAAAGGCTCCAAAATCATCCAGCACAAGTTTTCTTTAGCTACGTAGCTTTCAGGACTTAAGTATGCTAAATTTTCTCAGAACTAATTTTTTCACTCTGTGCGGTGACAGACTCAAAAAAATTTATGAAGGTTTATTCTCTAAAGAAACCCCCCAAAACAATAGTAATTGCAGCATTAAAGCCGCAAAAATGTGGATTATTTTCAGCTGCACAAGACAGATTTTATTATGAGTCTTTCCTGTGCTTTTATGCTCTGATATCATCAGTTCAAGGGAGTCTAGCGCTTCAGACAGACTTAAAATACCCAGGCAAAGGCTTTTCACTATCCAAAGAGATTCACGTAGCATTCCTTTTCACATCTCACTGCGAGATCCTACATGAATGTGACCGGAAAACTTTGAGCAAAGTGTGACGGCTGCATTCACAAAAAGACTGGGAGATAATTGGAATCTGAACTTTTAAAATTTCCTATGGGCTCTAGGTCACTGGTGACGATGTTCACTTTTGGTCTGCTTTTAATCATATTTGAAAGAAAAACATTTTTAATAATATAAAAGGACCAAGGAAACATTTATTTGTTAAATAACTGGATAACTTGATTGTGGCTGAACTTGATTTTCTAAAATATGACCGAATTACATCAAGTTGAATATAATTGTGAGCCTGGGCAAACAGTTCTACCTGAAAATGACTCATTTTTTTACCACACAAGGTCAAATACAAAGGCTTGGCCATATCTAGCTGTTCTTTCTTGATTTTTCTTTCTTCCTATTCGGGCTGCTCCTTTTAGGGGTCACCACAGTGGATGATCTACCTCCACCTAACCCTATCCTGAGCATCTTCTTCTCCTCTGTGGTCTTTCTCTTTTCCTCCTGCCCGGCAGCTCCAGCTTCAACATCTGTTTTTCAGTATATCCACTATCCCTCCTCTTTACATGTCCAACCCATCTTAGCCTTGCCTCTCTTACTTTCTCTCCAATCTGCTCAACCCTAGCTGTCCCTCTGATGCATTTTTAATCCTGCCCGTCCCGTCACCCCCAATAATAATCTTAACATCTTTAACTCTGCCACCTCCTGCTCCGCCTCCTGTCTTTATGATAGTGCCACCATCTTTAAACCACATATCATAGCAGGTCTCACTACCATCTTGTAAACCTTCCCTTTCAATCTTTGTGCTATCATTCTATCACAAATTACCCCTGACACTCGTCTCCACCCACTCCACCCTGCCTCCACTCTCTTCTTCACCGCTCTTGTGAACCATCCATTGCTTTGAGTATTTGACCCCCAGGCATGTAAACTCACCGACTTTCACTATTACTGCTTCTTTCAGCTTCATCTTTCTTGACTTTCTAACTAATTAAAATTAAATAGACAAGGAGAATAAGGAAAACTGGTTAATAGGGTCACAATCAGTGGAAGAAACTGATTATAGCATTGTAAGAGATCCCAGTTGAGGATTTGTTGATAGATTGTACTACAAGTGCCAATATTCAAAGATAAAAACAAGGAAAAAAAAATTATAAGTACCAAAACTGCAGTTCCTCTAACTTCCACTTAAGACTGACTCTATAAGTGAGTCAATCTCCACAGACTCCCATGTTACAATGCCAACTTTAAACAGAAACAAACACATTTAGAGGCACCTGGTACAAACAACAGTTTTGGTTTCCCTCTATGACGATTGTACAAGAAGTTAATTTATACAGATCTCACTGATTCATTCTGTCTTTATTTATATTCCATAAAACCCCAACTTTTGAGAACTGAGGTTATACAAGCTAACAGCCTAATATTAGAAAACAACTAGAGCAGCTAACTATTAGCTTCTCCGACAAATACCGTGTCTTGCTTTGTGGTAAATTCTCCTAGCTCTAGTTATTTTGGATGACTGAAGTTCTTGAAATATTTTATCAATACGCTGTCACCAATTAGCAAGTATCTGGAATATTGACTGGAGATGAATGCAGCTTCTAGACAAACCAACAACTCAGATATTGAACAGAACACATGATGTAATCGCTTTTTGTCCAATAAACTTTTCATACCTAGAACAATAGTTTAATATTTCTAATTTGTAATTGTACAATGTACAACATAAAGAAATATAAAAAAAATAATATTGTGGTATAAAATGATTATAGCCGCCACTGTCTGTGTGGCATTATACCCTGAAAACATCAGGCTGTGACTAAAAAAGGTCATCCTCATCATTCGTTGATTAGAGAAAAGGCACAGAGCTGAACAAAGCCACGGTAACATGTAATAAAGGCTTCAACGCTCCACAACACTGTTGAGGGGATGTTTTTGCACTGGGCTCCGTTCCCACTTCCTGACATAATTAGTCATTTATAGCAGTGTACAAAACTTAGCCTAATCCATTTTCAGTACTTAGAAGTGTCAGTTTGACAGAACTGCAACAATGTAAATAAACACGTCCGCGTCTATCTGTGCTTATTAAAGCGCAACGCTGAGATTTAAACCTGAGATCTTCTTTTCAAATACTAAC
>VUQG01030606.1:0-11405 GCA_015106755.1 Etia nguti | reverse complement strand
TGTGTTTGCCGGGGGGGGGGGGGGGGGGTGACAGACAGAAAGTCTCTAATGACCTTTCTGTGACGGGAATCCCACCTTTGTACCCTGAGAAATGCTATCCAGATGTCATGCATCTGGGAATAAGTTGTCCTGAAAAGCCCTTGCCATCTGCCGCTGCCACTTTGACCTGGGTGCCCTTGGCAACTCTGCTGCTAAAGGCAGTGATAAAAACAAAAGAAATCACAGTCTGAATACAAAAAAAATGGGACAACCAAGTTCTCTCCCCATGCCAAGAGAATAAGCTTTAATTTGTCCAACTGCAGCGATTCCCTTATAGCACAAGAAATAAATCACTCCTAGAAGGGTAATGGCTCCTGCAGGAGCCTGTGGCGAAAACAGAGCCAGAAAACATCACACTCTTATTGTCGTCTTCATCCTGGGTAATTACTGGGCAATGTCCCTCCAAGACAATTACTGAGAGAACCTTTATTTCTGCATTAACAGGAGGCCATTTAAAATATAGACAGCTACGAGTGACGTCAGCTTGTCAGCACCTCCTTAATCCCTTAAAAACAGCAGTGTGACTGAGAGGATGTGATGGAAATATGTTCTAGCCTCAAATGGATGAACTCACCATGATCTCTCAGATCTCGAAGTTATTCATTTCACTGTGCTAAGACCAGAAGACATAAACTGTATAAAAATTGTTCTATTCCAAAGGTCCCTGCAACACAGTGAGGAAAAACAAAATGATTCATACTTTGGGAAGGAACGGGTTCTTTCTACTCTTGACATTTGAACTGATCACGACCTCACAGGAAGAAATGCACTGCTGAGAAACTACTTTCTTGTACATGCTGTACAACTGTATGTACAAGGAACATAAGTGCAATCTTCTAACAGTGATAAACGAATGCTTTCGTCCCCTAACACAGTTTCAACCTCTAAATGGCAAATGGACCGGTTCCTAAATAGCGCTTTTCTACTCTGCTTGACCACTCAAAACGCTTTGTGTAACATGTGTCTTTTACCCATTCACACAAACACTTTTTTCTCTGTCTAAGCACTTTCTATCTAACTTTCACAGTCTAATGAACACGCTGGAAGCGACTCAGAGTTCAGATTGTTTCCCAAGGATACTTTGGCAGGAGCAGCCATGGATCGAACCACTAACCTTCTGATTGGTAGATGACCTTCTCTAACGCTACCTTCTAATCCATGGCTATCTCAAACCTGTGTAACAAGCAGCTAAATTCAACAACTTTACATCTATGTTTTTGCATTCAGGGGAATGGAGAATTTGTACTAACTAAAACAGATACAGCATGGCTATTAGGGCTAGTGCAAAGATTTAAAATCTTACTTCTAGCTATGGTCAGTCCAATATCCAACAATTGGGTTTGTGGAAATGCGCGTGAAGCCCAGGCGTAATCACCTACTCGTTTGGGGTTAAAATGAACAATGGCAGCAAAGTGAGGGACAAATAAAGATTGCTTTGCAGCTTCTAAATGAACAGACTGGTGGGGATAAAGAACTGATCAGTGTCTTCATCCCATAACATGTGGTGTAGAAGAGTTAGAAACAAACATCCATCTTCCAAGGGTTAACTTGTTAGCTCAGAAAACTGCAAACAATGGAGACTTTTGAGTGGAGACTTCTACACTAGCGCTTTGTTGTACAATTGTTAACACCAACCACATAATGCCAGGCGTCTGCTGCACATCATTCACTGGTTAAACTGATGAAAATCTCCATCATTTTCTGGGTACAACTTTTTGCTCAATTAAAGACTGTAAATGAAAGATAGCGGTAGCTGCCATTACATCATGGATTGGTGATGGATCCTCAAGCTGAGCTTTGTCACTGTCACCATCTTTGTGTTTCAAAACAAGAGGTAACGAGTGATTGGAGGATCTGACTGTGAGACTAAGAACACTTCACACTCACTGGCTAGCAACTTAAAATTACAAGTCATTAGCTAATGAGTATATGCAGTTTATTTTTTGAATATTCGATGTGATTCTTAGGTTCATAGTTATATTTACGTCATGTATTAAGTATGCTTTGGTTAACCTTCAGTTCCTTGTGGTTTTTGAGGTTTTTTTCTCAGTGTCTAGTCTTCTCATGTGTTTAGTCAGTCTCGTCTTCATGTTTGTTTTTCTTTTGTCTCTGGTGTTCCCTTTCTGTCTCCTCACTCAGTCATCTCCCCATGTCTGTTTCTCCCCGGTCCCCGAGTCAAGCCTGTGTGGATTAGTCTTCGTCTCCGTGTTTATCATGCTTCCTGTTTTATTTTGACAGTCTCTTGTCCAGTGTACAGTGCGTTCAGTTTTGCTTCCCCTGTCCTGTTAGTCTGCATTAGTTCCAGCTGTGTTGCCACCTGTTGCCCATCCTCTTGTTATCCTGTGTGTATTTTAGTCCTCAGTCTTCCTCTGCTCGTTGTCGCATCGTCCACTCATGCTATCTTTGAGATCCTTGTTTCCTGTTCTCTTGGTTCTAGTTTCAACCTTGTGGGAGTTTCTGGTTTTTTGTATCCTGTTTTTTCTTTGAGGTTTCAAGCTACAGCAATAAAGCTGCCTTCCTTAGTTCATTCCATTGTCTCTGAGTCCTGCATTTGGGTCCTGCCACATAGCCGTACCTGATAGATGTTTAAATTTATCTCTGGAAGTTTCAGTCACAGTGCCCTCTGCTCTCACTGTTTCATACAGAAAGGTTTTCATCTCCGGGGTGTGTCAGTTTGCACTTACATAAATGCCAGATCTACTGAGAATAAAAGGCTTTTTTTTATTATACAGCGAGGTTCAAATCCATTGTTCTCGACGGTACTTGCTTATCACAGTCATTTCCTCTGACAATAACAGGAAGGCCAATGATGTAATATCTTTTCATCCTGCTGTGACCCCGCAAGCCAAGTGGGAGCTCTGGAAATGAACATCTCTGTTCCTTTTCTCCCTGCGTGTGTTTGACAGACTCAGCAACTCCGCAGCAAAAGCCTCCACCCAAAAACGAGAGGAGTGCACCTTTTCATTAGCAATTATAGTGTTTTCACCAAAGTGGCAGGATCCGAGGACAGGAAGCCTATAATGTTGCCTGGCTCTGACAGCTCCTGCGTGAAACTATCATTACTACTGTTTGTGCCATTACAGCTGCATTTTCCAGCTTGTGGGTACGGATCAGGCCCCGTGTGTACACACGAAGGTCACAGCTGAGTCACTGCCCAAGCAAATGACTAAGATCAGACATGGCTGAATGTTGACAATTTATCAAGTTGCAGGACATTCCTCCTCGCGTTGCTGTTTAAAAATCTCCTTATCAGCTTAGCAGAGCCTCTTTTTAAAAATAAATCTATAAGCTACTATGAGACATGGGTGGGAAAAGCTTAGGTTGCATTGTTTATCTCATTGCCGGGTTCAATCTTTTGCTCATTTCATTAACTCTGCATGTACAGCACTTCTGCAGCTTCCCAGCAGATTGTGCACCTGTGAAGCTTCACTGCCCTCAGACATTACATTTCATTGAAGAACAAATTGAACATATGGAAGGAAAAAAAATCATATTCTTTAGCAGTAGATGTCATTGTGGTTAATTACTTAAATTACCAATAATGAGTGACATCAGATTAATCCCTGTAGAATAATTAATAAAGTGTATTTATATACTTCCCTTGTGTGGCTTGGAAGGAGAGCTGACGCTGGCTTTACTTGGCACAGAGTAAAGCATTAAGGTGTCTCCTTTCTCTATATTCGACAGTATGCATTCCCTATGCAAGGCTTGCGCAATATTACATTTCACCAGCGGATCTGCATTTGGTCTGAATGTGTGACTGGGAGGATTTTTCGAAGTGACCTCAAAAAATAGACTCCTTTAACATGAAAGTGTTGGGATGTAAAGAGCATCTTCTCAAGTGTCCAGGACATTTTGTACTTCCTCAAATCTCCCAGAGGAATCACTATGATATTAGTGCAATTTAAATATCCGTACAGCATCTTTAGGTGGGAAACTGAACATTTTTTCAGCCTACATTCATTATTATTGTATCTTATGAATGAGATCAGGAGACTAATGTGTGTCTAAGCTACAAAATCTGTAATTACTAACAGCTCTGAACGCTACCTGAGATGAATTAACAAAACAGGCTAGGCAACATCATCACAGGACATCATTAACCCTCAACTGCGGTTTGTTTGCACACCGCTTCCAACAAGTACAAAACACAACATCTACACCCTGATGAGGGAACCAATCAGCCAGTCTTGCACCTGTCCAGTTCAGATAGCCTGAGAAGTTATCTCCCGTCTAACAAAGTAGATTTTTCGTGTCAAGGCGCTTTAGGATTTGAGCGTTATTGTCTCCGCCAGATAAGATCAAAAAGCGAGCTGTAACGGGACAATGTTGCCAAAGGGGTTACATAATACAGATGAAATTAAACGAGACGCCTTGTAAGTGGTTTAAGCGTATTAATTTCCAGATGTTCGTGCTCGCAGAAACCCCCTCGGTAGTTTGACGAAAGAACTGAGCGCTCCGGTCTGGAAAAATACACGGACGGAACCGACGGGCTTTTATTTAGAAAAGCCAGAGCTCATATTGCCTTGAAATAGCGACTCGCGCAGACGATGTGTATGAAATCCGAGCTGGACACACACACCAAAAAACAAAAAACATCAGAATCTAACCAGATCCTCGCAGAAGTTTTTTGGGGGAAAAAATGTTGAAAATAATCTCTCCGGTGACATGCACAGACTGCAAAGCTCCGAGCGCCTTACCTCGATCCAGTGTGAGCGGTTGGACCACTGTCGCCATGACTGCTGTTTACTGGAGACTGAAGAGCCTACAGGAGCTGCAGCATCACAGGGAGAGAGAGAGAGAGAGAGAGAGAGGTTGGGAGTGGCTGGGAGAGGATTAGACTACCTCCATCCATCTCCGTCACCTGGTGCTGTTTTCCGCTGTTTTGCGCTTTATGCGCTGCTGTTTTACGCGCTCAATGAAAAATAGTATTCACGGGGTTTTTTTGGCTTTAAAAAAAATAAAAAATAAAATTCATTTGGAGTTTTTAAAAGGGTAAATGAATTTGATAACATAAAAAATACAATATATATATATATATTTTTTAATTCTTTACATTAGATCAAAAATATATTGTCTAAAAAAAAAGTGTTGGAAGCTCTTTAAAACTGCACTCTTTCAAATGGCCAGCAGGGGGAGACTCTTATGGCTGTACCAATACCTTGGCTTTAATTTATGATCTCAGGAAACTGTTTCCTGATGAGTTTATGGTCGCAAATGCTAGTTTTGGGTCTCACTGAATACAACATAATGCTTAATTTAATAACCATGGAGCTCTTTAGATTAAAAAGGTAGACTAAAGCAGGGTATGTTTTACTATGATTTACAAATCACTTGCCTATGAGGATGCAGTGTCTCTCAGTGTCACATATTCCTTACATCTGTCTTGATGCATGCTCAATCATCCAGGTAAGTAAATCCCAAAAGGTTGATTCTGTTCATCTGGACAAAAACGCTACTTCCAGATGAACACAATCAATCTTTTGGGATTCCTCACACCTGGTTTCAAAGCACCTTCATGCTTTACAACAGGGCTTGGAGAGGTCACAGTGGCTACATTTATCTTTAATACACAATCTCTGGATTAATCATGTGCTGTATATAAAATATGGACTTGTGAAAACTTGCTATACTCTGCAGTTTTTCTAATGGCCAACAGGGGGGGGCAAAAAAGTCTGATTGTATAGAACTGCAGTCTGACAATCATATGATTCATTTCGTTTTGCAAGTTACACTTAATTTGAGAAGCTGAGTGAATGTAAGTTTATCTCAATGAATAAAATCAATAAATAAAAGACATCCGGCTTTTCAGGAGAAACAGTAATGTGGTAAGTTCAACAGAGAATGCGGTCGTGTTGTATTCAAAGTTTTAATGTTGAATGTATTGTTTAAAAAACAGGATATAGACCGCAGCTGTGATAAAAGCGTTCCCCTTTCTTGATGGGTTTTCAGCAGCTTTTGGGAACTTAATGGCAAAGTTCTACTCTCACGTAGGCACAAAAGGTTTTATGAAAAGCACTGGTCCTGCTTCCAGGCAATGCAGTTCACCACAAAAGTGTTGGACAGAGTTACAGTCAGGACTCTGTGCACGACTCTGTCTTCTTGCATACCATATAGGATGAGCCATTTCTTAAAGAAGCTGCCTTTGTGAAGACTGACAATGTAAAATTGCCAGAACACACCTCTTCTTTGAATTGATTTAAGTCCACATATTACTGGACATGTTTATTTTTTACAGTTTATGATAGCCATCTTCTTCCACTTATCCTATTCAGGGTTGCAGGGAGGCTGGAGCCTCTCATGGCCGTGACAGAGTGAGAGACCCTTTATTTCCCTGTAGGAAAAGCAATTCTCTGCATTTATCCCATCCTAAGCATTAGAGGCAGTGGGCTCGTGGGATCAACTCTACGCTTCAAGCCTGTGCCTTGGTCAAGGGCACAATTACAAGAAAATTAACCCAGCATGTTTTGATTGTTGGACAAACTGGGGCAGTTGGAGGCCATGGAGGTATGAGGAGAATAACCAAACACCACATACAAGGGCAGTACCTTTGCCATGATTCAACCCTAGAATCTGAAGTAACACCTAGCCACTGATACCGTCATCACTGCAACATTCAAGATGATTTTCTATTCAGCGCTGTCTACTTGACTCAACTCAACTTAAGTGCCTTTGATAAAAGCAGGCATCTCAAAGTGCTTTTGATGGCAAACCCATAAATGAAATTATACGCAAATGTCAGGCACAAAACTGATATTAAAAACATACATTACAATGTTAACAACTAAGCATAAAGATATAACACTTCAGTACTTCAAGTCGAAAGCCAAATTAAAAAGATAGATCTTTAAACTCCTTCTGAATATCGAGAGAGCTCTGCATTCTGACATCAGGAGTGTTACTCAGTTTAGGCTCATAAAAACAAGAGGCAGCCTGACTAGTGCTCTCATGGGACACATGAGATACCTTTTAAAAGAAGAGGGGAGGAGGCCCTTAGTCATTAAGCTAATAATATGTTGAAAAACAGTCACAATCGGTATTCCATCTGTCACAGTAACGTATTTGACAAGTTTCACCATTTTGCAGTCAACCAGCTGGACCTGGATTGCATGCTGTATCTCACAATGATGCACGCATGTGTGTTTTGTGCACACATGAACACTTACACAGCTATGATCCTTGCACTTCAGAGATCAGGTGATTGCAACCAAGCTTGCCATTAAGGTTCATTGTGAACCACTGAGCCATACCGCCTGTTATCTTCTCTCCTGGCTACATGCACTGCATACAGCCAGATAAGGACTGAATGACGGTAGTGAACCTAAGTTGAAGGGCTTAAGAATTAATCCTCATGTTTATGTGCTACCACAGAATGGTGCCAAACTGCTGACTCTCTTCATTTACTGTAGATCTGTTGCCTAATGGCGCCTGCTGCTTTGGCGTGTCTCATACATGGGCAGTCATTACAGCTGACAGAAGCCATGCTCAACAGAAATAAGAAGAGATTCCCAAGTTGGAGGGATGCTAAGGCAGCATGACGTGTCACATGGCTCACGAACCATGACTTCGCCATGACAAATACAAGCTGTAAACATGAATACACACCTGAGGCAAGGACTAGCACTTATACTAACATGTGCACAGCTGTTCAGAGCAAAACCCAGGCTCATAAACACAGACATTTTATTTAAATCCCATTTATCTTGTCATGCATTGCACTAAATGGTTTAGCCTTCACCCAGCTGGGAGGCAAATACCACACCTTCACTTCAAATTGGCTGCTATATCTAAAAAATTAAATTAAATTAATGTACCCCTGTTATATATCATTTAAATTCCATTCTCAGCACTTTAAAATATTTAATAGCTTCCTCTGCTTTTGATTTAAACCGTTCCTAAACTTGCAAGCTGGTTACAAATACATAGTCCATAAGTAAAAGCGAATTCAATCCACCAACAGTCCCACCCAGCTGCGTGCAGATTCAAAATAGTGGTGAGTGGTAGGCTGCATGGACGGATAGAGAGGGCGAGGGCTTAGAGAGCGAACAGAAAGAGGGCACAGCGAGATTACAGGCTTCCATCTATATGCCCCATAATACAGGTCTGCTTTTTTTTAAGAGGTTGGGATTATGCTGCACTGGTCTTTAAGCCGCAAAGCTGCAAGTGAATTGATTTCTGAAATGCCTCCACTTCCACAGAAGGAGATGCAAGAGGCCATGTGGACAGGGCAAATACAGGCGGCTGGACTGTTTGCCTAGCAGATCAAAGCTCAGAGCATTAGCCAGTGTGCAAGTTCTATTTGTATCTTCAATTCCCATCAGCACTCATTCAAATTGAATTCAACAGGTAAGGTCATATGGGCATTTGGGAAAAAATTGGAACCTTACTCCTTTTCCTGCCACACATTCGTAAAAAAGATCAATATCACTCACATGGCTTTGATAATGGCTAATAAAATCCATAAAGGTTAGACAGAGAATAAAGCTTTTATAAAACAGTGGCTCGAATTTATCCGACTGTGGTTTTAGAGTGAGGGAAATAAGTAAAGTATTTCACTAAATGATAACATGGGTTTCATTTCCAGGTAACAACTGCTGATGTTGTACTTATTAAAACAGGCCATTATTAAATTTGTCAACCATCGACTCCAATCCTTGTGCTGCACTGACTGTGATCCATCCAGCATGCCACAGTGGGGGGAAAAAAAAAAGAAGAAAATTTCCTGTTGAGCGATAACGTCTTGAAAATAAAGTATTTATTGGATATTTTGTGTTAAGATAGCAGGCTGCTTTTCCACAGCAGCTTATATTGCTCGATCAGGCGGTGCCAGACGGATAATGAAAAAAACATCATCTTGAAAAACGTGTGACAGATAATTCTTTAAAATTGTATTTATTCTTTAACGAGACAAGTTGATGCAACTAATTTCCTGTGTATGAACAACCAAGTGAAGGATGGTGATGCGCATCCACTTCTCCAGGCAGTTGTGTAAACTATGAATCTCACATTTAAAGTTTTGTTTTAAGGCAAGTCAAGATGCATTTTTGCGAGTGGGTTTCAAAGTTTGGGCATCACAAACTTTGGATGTATGGATAATCAGGGGGGAAAAAGAGCAGGGTACAAGTGAATGAAAAATGACCCTTGTTTGGAAAATAACCAAGAGTTTGTTGATCTACTGTTCTGCCGTTCATATGACAGAACCTCATCTTTCTTCTTTATTGTTAATATCTGCTAAGAAAAAAGATACAAATTGTGGGACATTTACACTCAGTGGCCACTTTACATCTATTCAACTGCTCATTAACACAAATATCTAATAAGCCAATCATATGGCAGCAACTTATTGCATTTAGGCAGACAAGGTTAAAACAAAGTTCAAACTAAACATGAAGAAGGAAGGTGATTTAAAGTGACTTTAAATGTGCGACGTTTGTTGGTGCCAGACTGGTTGGTCTGTGTATTTCAGAGACTGCTGATCTACTTGGATTTTCCACCTAGATCCTCTTCCTTGATTTCTGCTACATCATTCAAATGTTAGGATCAGAATTTAGTGCAAACAACAAGAAAGCATGGATCCATCCTGCGATAGTTCAGGCTCCTGGTTGCGATCTGATGGTGTGGAGGATATTTTCTGGCCACTCTCTGGGCTGCTTAGTACCACCTGAGCTTCATTTTAACATAACAGCCTACCTGAGTTTTGTTGCTGACCATCTCCATCCCTTGATGATCATAGTGTAAACAATATCCGATGGCACGCTATCTGGACCGAAATCTTTGATGAATGTTTTCCAGCACCATGCTGAATCTATGCCATTAAGAATTACGCCAGTTCTGAAGCCAAAAAGAATCCAGCTCCGTACTAGCAAAGTGTACTAACAAAGTGGCCGGTGAATGTAATTGGCCTTCTGAAGTCAGGCACGGCAGCAGAGAACCCTACCTTCTTCAAATACTATATTCAAGAAAGCCTGTCACACTGATTCTGACCCACTTTGGCAGCACCACTATGGGATTTAAACCTCTAATACAGAGTGTGAAACATAAGGCGTGTCCGCCACAATCTGCACATTAAAACGCCCATTGCAGTGAACAGCTTTGCAGAGATAGAAAGATGAAAACAGAAGAGAAAGAAGGGACATTTCAGTTTAATTTGCACCAGTCAGCACTGTGCTGCGCGTTGTTTAGAATGGACAATCCAGTCAGATTGGTTGTGTAAACTAACTCATTCGAGCCAGAAGTCTGAATCATCAACAGTGTTAGTGTCTTCTTACTGGTAAAGCCATTGCCCATGACCTGCTTTATCACACTGAAGTAAGGTGGTTAAGCCACAGAGCTGGAACTGTGCTGACACTATTATTTGATTTATGACAGCAGCATTTCCTTGTGCTGACAGCACACTGAATGGATGTGGGAAAACTGAGACATATTTATTCTTAAGACATCTGTGGATTTTCAGGATGTTTTTCTGGACGGTTCAATTAATGATTCCCCCCCCCCAGAATGCACCTTTTTTACATTAAAACTAAAGGGAAAGAATTTTTTTAAGATCTTTTTAAAAAATTTTTTTTAAAGATAACGTGCTCGGTGCACTTGAGAGTTCAAACTGAACTGTAGGTGGCCCATGGACAGAAACAAATTTGACACCCATGCTCTTACAGACTACTGACGCCCCCTTCAGGGAAACAGCACCCATTTACTTTGTCAAATAGGAATGGCAGATTGTGTGATGGCATCATAATTCCATCCTGATGCTTTCTGCATGCTGAAAACATGAATACATCCCGATGTATATTGAGCTTTGTCAAAGCCTTGAAATATACCTCAGTCCTCCTTCATCTCATCTCCTCTTTTAACATTAATGCACTAAGAGCATAATTAATGAGGGGTAATGACTTTCACCTTGATTTATTTCCTGCAATGATTAGTATTTTGAATATGAAGCAATCCCTAAAAGTAAATTCACCCAGCTCTAATAAACTGTTATGAAGTATCACTCACTTAAAACCATGAATGATATTGACTGAAATCATTTGTTAGTCTTTCTGACAACTGCATCTAAAACCCATTTAGAATGTAAAACAGCGATCATTATATTCAAACAAATTTGATTTTCAAACTACATTAAGACACTGCAGGCTAGAGTGATGAATCATTTCTCTATCGGTTTCTGAAGGGCAGTCGGCTGATTTCTGCTTTAAAAAATTCACACTCATCACATCAAATCAAGACGGAGGGCTTATAAAAAGCCATGAAAAGTTTAGGGTCTGATTAGCCTGTGAAAGCGGTTAATAGATAGCGGTCTATGCACGTAAGGTGCCAGAGAGAATGATACATATTCAGCCAACAGCATCTACTCTAATATATGTGTG
>VUQG01030604.1:0-10519 GCA_015106755.1 Etia nguti | reverse complement strand
CGTCACTCATCCAAGTGACTTCTTCAGTCTCAGCTGACTGCAGGTTTCCCCAATCTTATAAACAGTACATTTGCATAACGACTGAAACCAGCCCACTGAAGGAACAATGGGCTGGGAGGTCAGTTCCTTAATCTTAATTATGCAAATTCTCATGACCATTGATCAACAACCACTGACCAAAACCCACTGATCAAAGTCACTTGGATGAGTGACGAAACGTTTCTCCCACAAAACGCTACGTCCAGATGAACAGAATCAACTTTTGGAGATTTACTTTCCTGGATGATTGAGAATGCATCAAGACGTAACACATGATATGTTTTCAACGTTTATCACGTCTTTTTTCAAAAGACTGTGACGGTGAAAACGATAAGCTCAAGGCTTGAAAAATGGGTCATCGCAAACCAGTGAAAAACGTGGTAGTAGCTCCTGTGGCAGAAATGTATAAATGGTGGCACCTTTAAACCATTATCTACAGAGTAAAACAGCCACAACAAATGCTTACACCTTATGTTTCAACTTCTCCCAGTTTGCAGTTAGACAGAAAAGGCACAGCTTCTTAGGTCTTGAGTCTTTGGGCAACCAGTATTCTCAGGAGGAGCCAGTGTAACTTAAAGGCATCATGTTGGGAAGAGAGAGATCACACTTTAATAAACTGCTTTAAAAGCTGAATGTGGTGATTTTTACTCTTTAAGAAGAACTGATAATATATTAACTGCTACTTTGATACAAGCTTCTACTCAAAAACGGGATGAATAACTTGAATGTTGCTTTAAATCCTGTTAAATCTACAGGGCATCTCTGACCATCTTTTTTCACTCCTCTGATTTTTTTCTCCTTCGATCTTGTTTCTCCTCATTTTCCCTTTGTCTACTTTATTCTTCCTCAATTTTCTTTTTATTCTCCCTCATGTTTCTTTTTCACTTGTGGCTTTTATAGTCCCCCTACGTCCCCCGCATACCTTTCAAGGACAATCTACAGGTAAAGATGTGTTTGCTGCAGCAGCGATCCTGACAGCGCCCACTTTTATCCGGAGACTCAACACAACTTCACTTTGAAATCCATCATGTCTGTTCCTATGGGCTCAGCATGAGGAACATGTGCGGGGGGTTGAAGGCTGCGTGGTGAGTGTTGCTGGTGCTTCGGTGGAATGATGTCATCATGTCTACCTTAATACCCCCGGAAACTGGGATCCACGTCGGACACAGTTCAGCACAGATAAGCCAGCCATGTCATCCCTCTAACTGCTGAGATTATGTCTGACAATGGGGGAGGTTAGGGCATGTTTCTGTTCTCTCTCACACACACACACACACTGAAATTCAGGAAAAACTCAGTCGAGCAGCTTTGGGACCAGAATGGATGGATCGTGGCTTCAAGGACCCAGTGTGCAGCATGTGTGGATGAAATCACATTAACATGCCAACTCGTTCTTTTATTTTAATCTATGTCCCCTCACATACAGCTCAGTGATGATAAGGGGGAGGTCCTAATGTGGCCCATATGATCAGCCCATCCTCTGCTGGTCATATCAGTATCAGTGATCTAGGGCAGTGATTTCCAAAGCTTGGAATGGGAAGTACCATCCAGGTGGGCCTTCAGAGGTCATTCAGATCACTATAAAAGGTTAGGATTTAAGTAAAATGAAGCCAGGATTGTTAACTATAACGCAGGACTCAGAGTGACACCGAGTTGTCAGTTTAACAAGGTTTATTGTTACACAGGTTAAATAATGAACAAAAGGTGCAGGACTGCCAGAGATCACAGGAAGAAGTCTGTTAATGCAGAAAAAAAAGCTGAGGTGTAGCTTGCATTGATCTCAGAAAGCTCCAGGAGTCCGGGCAGTGGTGGAGGGTGGGCAGGTAGGTGAGCTCTGGCAGGTAAGAGCCAACCAGTCAGCAACTATCTGGCTGAGGATGGCTGCTCAAGCTGGTAGCAAATCAAGAACAGGTGTGAAACTGGGAGTCCACCTGAGAGTCTGAGAGAGAAGATAAAAGGAGAACAAGTAAACATTTAACAATGACACAAAGACGAGACCTGTTAGTGACAGCAGCAGTGGAAAACCCATCGAAGCTGCCGAGGCCTTCAAAACAGCTTTGGGTCAGAGGACAGCAGAAGAAGAGAACAATCAGGAGCATCACGGAAAGACAGCTCTGGATCAGGGATGGCAACCAAGACGTGGCCTGATTGCCCCTGGCTACACTGGATAGGCAAGGTGTGTTGAAAGATGCGAAACACCTCATGACCCCGGGTGATGGTGTGTATTTAAAGGTGTGGACAGTGTAAACATAAGTCCCCCGGAGTGTCAGAAAAAAGAAAGTATGAATTCTTAAACCAGGTGGCAACCTCCAGGGCTGAGGGCTGAAAAATAAAGCCAACATGGACGTGAAAAAAAATTCTCTCATGACCACCGGAGGCCAAAACAGAGTCAATCCCTACAGACTCCCATGTTAAACTTCCAAACTTTTATTTGAGTAAGATGCCACCACAGTGCTTCATAAAACTTCCTAAAAGTTTGCTTTCCAAACGTGCAGGCTTCAAACTGCAGCAAACACTCACCTTCAGGCAGTAGTCAGACTCCACCCACTTTTAGTTAAAACCTTCTAATGAGGGGCATCCAATCAGGAGAAAGGTAAAGGGGGTGGAGCTAAAGCAGCTTTTTTCAGGCAGAGGATTAAAGTGTGAGATATATAACGATTTAAAATAAGGACCAAATCTTCTAAGTGGACTTTTTGTATAACATTGCACGTGTTTGGGCATATGGGAAACTCTAAAACACAGCCAATACCAACTGAAATTCAAGAGGCTGAATGGAAAAAAATCTTAGAGTTACCAAGAGGAGCTGATGTTTGAAGAATGTAATGTTCAGTCAAGCTTCCTCACAGAACATTTTAATCCATTAATTCAGTTAAAATGCAGCAGATTTACAAATTGAACGAAATTGTTTTCCATTCCTCGTTTGTAATTTGGGATGACAAGCTGAGTGTTTTTCTACCCCCCAAAAATCTAACTGTGTGCTGCTTTGTTGTCTCAACCGAATAATGTGTTTTGGTAAAAAGGTTCCCATGAAGCACAGTGCAGCTTCAATCAAAGATGGAAATTGTTGCAGTGACAAATTTTGAGCTAATCAGGCAGCTTCACTTCATTTTTTAATGATTGTGACACATTGATAAGACGTTGCAGGATCTTACCGGGTACATTATCACTGCAGCAGGCTGGTAATGGTTATCAACTGTGTCAGGGTTAGTATAGGCACCAAAATACAACTTACAAGCAAACAACTCAAATTAATACCGAATATATTTATTCTAATTAACAAAAATAAAAAAATATGAAACAAAGTCTCCCAAAAACCAAAGAAATGACAGACATTAAGAAAAACAACAGAAACAACAACCTACAAAATGAAAATTACAATATTTTACAGCAAAGAAAAAAAACAATTCACATCCAATAAAAAAGCAGCAAAATAAATTTAATAAAACAGTAAACAGTCAAAATATTTCAGAAAAGAAGAAACAAGATGAGAAAACATAAGCTGACATGAAATTTCACACAACAAATAACATAGAAAATCACAGCTTTATTTAAAAAAAAAAAAATTTAATATTTTTAAAACTAATTCAGAAAGCACAACTTTTACAACGTCGCTCACGGGTGTCGAACTCCAGTCCTCAAGGAGGGCCGGTATCCTGAAACTTTTTCATGTGTCCCTGCTGCAGCACACCTGAATACAATTAGTAGGTCATTAACAAGAGTCTATAGAACTTGACTGCATGCTGAGGTGGCAGTTCAGCCATTTGATTCATGTTAGAGCAGCTCATGAGTGAATGAACATGCTGCAATAAAAGTAGTTTTAATCCTTTTTTTTTTTAAACTTACACTTTCATTTAAATTTACTTGAGTAGGGTTAAGGGTTGTCACCTCAGCATCCAGTCAAGTCTTACTAATGATCTACTAATTTTCTTCAGGAGTGTTGCAGCAGGGACACATGGAAAAGTTTCAGGATACTGGCCCTCGAGGGCTGGAGTTCGACACCCCTGACCTAGCTCATAAAAGGAACCAAGCTCTTTGACAAAAAATGGAGGCAGGCGCCAGAGTTTATAAAAGCAACATTATCAATAACTAAAAAACGTAACGTTTTTATCCTCTAAGTTCAGCATGTAGCCCACTTTTGTTAAATAAATGATTTTTTTGGAAATTAAAAAAAATGTACCTCAAACATGCACTATGACATCTGTCTGAACCTTTTCTTGTTGACTGTCACGTCTGTTTTATTTGCACCCTAAAACACAGTCGGTGTCTACAGAAGTGGACGGGCACATTTACATTCAAGGTCTCCAAAAAACAGTTAAAAATACACAACCAAAGCGTGTTTGGTTGTGTTAAATAATTGAGTAAAAAACAGTGATTTAGTGTTCATTAAAGTCTGTTCAGAGTTTGCAAATTGATCACGATTCACCTAAAAAATCACAACACAGTTTTTGGCCAATAAGCTGCCTTTATAGGTTAAAAGTATTGGTATGGGTCCTGTATATACTTGGTATCAGATCGATTATCGCACAGCACTAAGATGGATTTCCTCCCAAGCCGTCCAAGCTAAAAATAGAAGTGATTTCAATAAACATTAATTATTTCGACACTTTTGGAAATTTTGACCAAAATTTTGACCAAACCACAAACCAAAAATGTTTTTGGTTTGTGTTGTTGTGTCTTGTAAAGGTAAATAAAGGTGATGATCAAACGTTCACAGCACAGGTCTGAATAAGCTAATCTCCCATCTGAGATCAACTTTTACAGGCAGCTTAGAAACCTTCTCCCTGGAAGTTCAGTTCTGACCACTTGCATTAACCTTTGTTTCAAACTGACCCAAATTTAAGGTGGCGGATCATCACTGGTGACAAGAGCAGGGTCTCCGGCTACGACGTGGAAGAATCTGCAGTTTTCTGAGCTCAAAGGCAGAGAATCAGGTGAGAAACAAAACCAGAAACATGCTTGTTTTTTCTTTTTTAACATTCAGTGTTGTGTAAGGTGAGTTCTGCTGCGACATCCTGAGATATCTGAGGCAGGAAATGATCCACTCTGTGGCTCGCAATAAGAAAAAAGTGTCACTTTGTGCTTCCAGCAGAGGACATTAAAAACACAGGAGGCTTTTTTTTGCCACGCTAGCCCAATTTTTGGTTCCCACCTGCACTGTTTGTTAGATTTACCTCCCCATGACTTCGTCCACTTCCCACTTACTTTGACACACGGGGGAAAATCCAACCTCCATCACAAAGGCGTAATTACAATGAGACACGAGAAGCCAGCTTTAAATCAGGTTTTTCATGTTAGAGAAAAGAAACCAGTCTCTTTGCAGCGCAGCAGAAATGACTGGAGCGTTGCTTCTATATAAATACATAAACACACAGGATCACACTGAGAAAATCATCATGTGGACTTCTTACTTTTGTTCCTACTTTAACCTGACGGTGGATGTGACGGTTTATGATGGCACTGTAACAAACAGTATGCTTTGTGCACGCCTCACTCACACTTTATTTTTGGATATGCAGTCTATAGCTTCAGTCTAACCAGGCCTCGTATTTTTGGACCATAAACATGACATCGAGTACACTTTTAGGGAAATTGCTCCTGACGGATTGCGGCTCTAGTGACTCACATTTTACAGGCTGATAAACACAACACGTGCAGGACGGCGCAGGAAGTACAGGAAGGTTAAGACGGTCTGACAACCTCAACTGTACACATACTTAACATCACTGTCAACACGGAGTCAGCTGTAATCAGGTGAAAGCAGGAAGCACTGCATGCTAATCAGCATCGGATTCACTCTGCCCGCATCTCATTCTCCCGCTTTTTCACATCGGCTCCCTTCATCACAGCTTCTCCACCTCATCAAATCATGAAGCACATCTGTAGCAAAACAACTGCAATCATGATGGAAATAAAAGCGTCTCCGGAGTTGCAGTTTTGCAGTGTTTTTGTAGAAAAACGATCAAAATATGTTTGAAAGTTTAGGCTCAGAGTAGCCACTGATGACAGCTTTGCACACTTTTGGAACAGAACCATGACTCGCCTTCAATTTAAAGCCATCATATCCAGAAAAAGGCTCCTTACACTCAAGGTGTGTGCACTAAAACTCCAGACAGACAACATCACAGTGATCTTGGAAGGACAAACGAAACTAAGGAAAATTAGGAAATTGTGATGCACAGATTGCTGTGTATAACTGCGGGGGACGTACAGCAGGGAAAAGAGAACCAGCTAAACAATGTTCAGCCAGTAGAAGAGGCCACGTCACAACTGATCGAGGCGCTAATTTCAGGAAGCGGTGGCAGATTACACGTTTTCATCCATGGAAAATAACGCCATTCAGTTCTGTTGGGATTCCTCCTGCGTCTCATTATCATGGGCACGGTGTCCTTTGGTGTTGCGGAAGTATTCCTGCTGTGAGATAATGGTCCTGTTTGTTTTACAGAAATCTGCATTTCATCTACAAGACCTCGGTTTGCATCCCGTTGGGACCTCTGTGTTTTCTTTTCCCACTTACTTTTGACATCACTTCCACTTGTTTGTTTAGTTTAGTTGAGAAAAATGAGTAAAAAACAAAACACCCCTTCACAGCAGTAACCTTTGGGGACTGGGTGTTAAAAGGGGCCATCTTCCTATAGGTGCTGAAAAGAGCTTTATTGGGTTTGAGGTCTGAAAAGAGCTAAAAAGTACTCCTTTGGGGTAGGTCCTAAAAACTATTGTGTTTGGTTTAGGCTCTAGTGCTGTGTGAAACTGCAAATTTTTGATAAATCTGCTAGATTTACTGCAGAAGAATGTAGTAACATCAGAGGTACGTGTTCACAAAAAGTAGCTCGCAGTGTCCTTCTGGTAAGTGCAGAACCTGCTGTGCTCGATTTGAAATCCAGTCTACACCAGTACGCACACAGTTTACTCCCATAAGAATCCAAACTACACATGGCTGAATCACAGAACAATTAAAAGAGAAGTTAAATAATATTTTAATTTTTCTTTAAGTTTCTGAGCTCACACTCAACAATGGAAACAGTAAAAATTAAATTGATTCATTTCTCGCATTACTGAAATGAACTTTGGCCCACTCTGGGCACTTCCACATTACACAGTCATGCCAGCAAAGGCTGGAATATCACACAGTACGCTTCCTTATTAACTGCTTACAGCCTCACCTCAGTGTTTACAGCATGACCTCCGGACAGGAGACAGAGCGAGCGCATTAGCCTGAAGGGAGCCGGAGACCGACTCCGAGTGTACTGTGGTGATTCTGAGATGAGGGTCAGGACCCCGAGCGCCTCTCAGGACGGACACCGGCGGGTCGTTTTTATAAAAAAGCTGTGTTTGTGTAATGAGCTCTAATCCCAGGCGCTCCCAATGAGACCCGATTCAAAATGCAAAAGTTTCAGGGGCTAATTTCCATCTCTCAACAAAAGGTCCAGGGATGTCCAGAAGTCTGAACGGGGTTTCCTTCTGTGGTTTGGAAGCTTGATTTCATCATTATTTCAAGTGGGCACGCTAAAAAGAGCGAACAAAGGAGTTCGGAGATACAGATTCTTATTGGATAAACTTTAATTTGAGGTGCTACATCACAAACAGTCCAGATGTGGTTTAAGTGCAGACTTTCAGCTTTAATTCAAAGGTTTTGTCAAGAGTACTGAATGAACTGTTTAGGAATTACAGACGTTTTTGTTCACAGTTTCTCACTTTTAGAGGCTCTTCATTCACATTTTGATGGTTTAATGTAAAATCCACTTTGGTGGCTTAAAGAGGCAAAATTAGAAAAATTTGTGTTATTCTTCAAATACTTATAGACCTGACTGAGAGAACGCCCTCTCAGTCTCACTCTCTTCTATTATTTCTCACTCTCTCTCTCTTCCAGATCCATCTACAGTATCTATAATGGTTTCCACACTCTGGGGCATTTTGTTCTTTTTTTTTTTTTAACGAGCAGAGCGTGGGATTAATGTTTGCCAGCTGGAGGCAAACGGTCGTCCTGGGAGTTACCTGTCAGGACCCTGCAGTGGTTTGGGCCTCTCTGCGGGGCGATGGATGTTACATAACAGCAGGACACGTCACTTCGGAGGAATGTGGGAAATGGGAGGGGGTGTTAGAGGGGGATGGAGGGAGTGCACCGCCTCTGTGTGATACCCAGACATGAGTCACAGGGAGATGAAAATGGCTCAGTAGAAATCAACCTGAAGAAATGCTCCTGTTACACAACGTGCTGTGGCGTGCAGACAACGAGACGGTTGCATGCAAATGAGTTCTGTCCAGTGTGCATGGCTTTCTGTACCTCCTACACAAAACATTCTGTGAATGGACCATCAGCTGACCAATAAGGGACAGCGTCGGCATGCGTCTACATTTCTTTGCACCGTGCTTTTCCAGCTTTAGTACTACTGGGCTAGTAGTTAGCGAGTAATTGCGGACAAGCATGACCAACCAAACAACCGTGGTTGCGTGTTTTGGTTCAGGAGCCACTGCCAACCGGTCAGGGAAAACTCATTGGGAGATGTGTCCCAACATGGTGGACAAGTCTCGAGCCACGTGTGCGTGATGTCACATGAGAAGCCTGAATAGTCTGATCTGTGTGGCTGAGGTGACCGTATAAGGAATGTCTGTGACTGTGTTTAGAGCAGTGAAGCCTGAGCTTGCACATGCACTGCTATGTTTAATGTGAACACCCGGCGAAGAGTAAGAGCACACAAATGAAGAATACTAAAAGCATGTTTCCTTTGAAAGTTTTTTTCTGCTCAGAGTTGAACTGTTTTTTATCTCATTAAATACAAAAATATGTAGAAAAATTTACGGTCCAGTGAGATCGCTCTCATCCTGGATGATTTTTGCCTCTGACTGGCATCTTTTTCATAAGTCAACCGGGACGTGGTGACAAAAAAAAGGAAAAACAAATGGACGTCACTGCCACGTGCCTGTGCTCCTGTTGCCTTCAGACATGCTGAGTGTGAATGCTTCCTGAGCCACAAGGTCAGACAGACGGTGGCAGTGTTCAGACAGCTCACACACACACACACACAAGAGGGACGAGAGTCTTAAATTATTCAGGAGTAGACAAAACCCAGAGTCGGTAACTTTTCCGAGTGTGAAAGAGAAGGCTTCTCTGTCAGCAGGCTCCCTCGGGGACGCAAACCTCTTCACATTCTGTCCATTCAGGCTGAGCTTCCTGTTGGAGGGAACAGCAGTGGTGCTCTGTGAGCGGACGCAACAACAAAAAAACGCCTGCGAAATTGCAGCAAGACATTTTTAGGTGCCGGACTGAAACAAGCCTGCAGGATTTGACCGACTTTACCATCAGACTCAAACATTCTGGTGCTGCTTTAACACTAAAAAAAAAATTTTCTTTGCATTGTCTTTATTTAAGAACATCAAATGCCATTTATTTATTTGGCCATGCCTATCATCAAAAGCCCAAAATAGACTCTGTGTCCTCTAATGCTATAAATGCAGTTTCTGAGGTTTTTTTTTTCTCAGAATAAAGACTACAACTCTGGGTCAGTCTCTGAATTATGAAGCGGTCCTGGCAGGGCACTCTCTGCTGCATATACAAACGTGCATCATTATGATCGCCTCACTGAGCCTCGATTTCTGTCAAGATATTTCAGAGTAGGTTGGAATGATCATTAAAATGCTGACGCACTGCAGGTTGTCTCCTCAGATTGAAGCTGCAGGATGAATATTGCGAGGCGAATGGTTCGCCGTCCGCTCTGTGCAGCATGTTCCTTTGTTTTAGGAAGGTATTGTTCCAAAAGGAACTTTCATATAATCCAGGTTTACAGTTGGAACAATTTTCAGAAGAAGTGCTGCAGAGTTGCAACTCGGTTTAGTAATAATGGGTAGTTGAATATAGTCAGCCATGATTGGTCGCTGGCAGTCGCTGGATGAACAGGATGCTGCAGCAAAAACCTCCTCGTGATTTCTCATAGACACTGAGAGAGTACGAACATCCGCTGCCGTACCAGCCATATCCCTCGGTTTCATTTGAGCAAATCAGGTCGTTCGACTGAAAGTTTTGGAGTGTCACGTAGTTATTTAAAATTTTAGAATTTTTATGTTTTTATTTAGATAAAGAAAAACTAAAAACAAGAAACCAGGTAAAAAATCTGTAATTTTGCTTCTGGCTTATTTCAATTTTGGCTGATTCCAGATGTGAGAGTCACAATCAGTGATCATGAGGCCCCTACAGTATGCTTTTCAGCCAACGCTTTTGTGTCAGTGTTTTAAGGATTAAATTATTACCTGGGGTCAGACAGCATGCAGGCCTATAATTTTATGTAAACAAATTTAACACTAGAATGTTATTGCAAAAATAAAACTGATCATCGTCTTGATGCATTCTCAATCATCCAGGAAAGTAAATCTCCAAAAGTTGATTCTGTTCATCTGGACGTAGCGTTTTGTGGGAGAAACGTTTCGTCACTCATCCAAGTGACTTCTTCAGTCTCAGCTGACTGCAGGTTTCCCCAATCTTATAAAC
>VUQG01030603.1:19113-47080 GCA_015106755.1 Etia nguti | reverse complement strand
CTCTCTCTCTCTCTCTATATTATATATATATATATATATATATATATATATATATATTATATATACATATAACTTGAGAGTAATATAAATATATTATTTAAAGACATACCAACTGAGGAGAAGATGAAAGCTGAAAACTTTTTCAACACTCTATCAAAAAAAAATCAGAAATATCAAGGTCATGAAGAAGTAATAGAGAAACAAAGAACTCTGGGTCCTTGAACGATTTGGCGCCAATCAGAGAAGAAGCTGTAAGCTGAGAAAGTCTATCCCAGTCTATCCTCCAGTTTGGTAATCTCTGTGCCACTTTGAGACAGACAAGATGCTAATGGAGTCAAGCAAATCTCCAGTTTTGTATACCTTTTTGACTCTTTGCTATACATTGTTTGAGGGGAGGAGGAGATGCTATCCTTTCCAATAGCAAACAATAATGCAGAGCTGCAGTAACTGCACATGATTTATTTGCAGACCCTTTCAGACCCTTCACCATAACAAGCCAACCCATCATATCTTGTTGTGTAGCACAAGAAAAGAAAAAAGTTTCAAACCTAACTAATCCTGGTCACTTGTCATAGTAACTCCATTTAAATGCCAAGATTTCCTACACATTTGGGTGGCATGTGCTATTACACTTCACTTTAATGCTGCAATTTTATTTCACATGATGTTGAAAAGGACTCACAGAACTTGCACCAGGGAAATGTATATGTAGGTTAAATGTTCAGAGCTGGAGTGGACTAATTAGATATCTGAGAAGGAGACTGGCCACTGAGCCTACATTTTTCATTTAGCATGTATCGTATTATCACTAAGAAGTAGCAAAAATTGTGTTCTTTCAAACATTGTCTTCCCAAAGCAAACAGATTTACACTCTTACTTGTGGGCATCCAAGTAAGAGGAGTCTAACTGTCACACAAAGATCCATTATAATCTGTTCAAGGATTAAATAATTAAGTAAATTTGGTTGTGGAGACATCAGTAGACAGATACATAGTGAGATATATAGTGATGAAACCAATATATCTAAGCATCATATTATTTTGGGAAGTTGATGAAATTTACTGGTGTCCATCTGGGTATTTAAAAGTAGAATACGAGGCAGAGCCTTCAGCTTTTAGGCCCCTCTCCTATGGAACCAGCTTACAGTTTGGATTTAGGAGACAGACACCCTCTCTACTTTTAAGTTTAGGCTTAAAACTTTTTAGAAATGTAACCCTACTTACAGTTTATAAGCAAGAATGACCAAACTCTCACTAGGCCAGTATCAGAGAATCTAGGATCGGCAGGAGCCCAAGGTATAAACATCAATAATGAAGGACCACACCAGAGTAAACGATGCACAAAATGTTATATTTGACATGCAGCAGCTGCAAATAAATGTACTTAATACAATCAAATAAAATACAAAATATTTCCCCCAAAATAACAAACTAAATTAAAGTGCGCACATACAGCTTGTCTCTGAGTCAAATGTATGAATAAATGTCTGATAACTGATGGATCGTTGGGGCCCATTCTATGTTGGTTTAATTGTTTGTCCTACCACACTCCAGTGAAGAAGGAAAGTTTAAATTCCTGCAGGTATCTGTTCCAACATGCGATGGAAACGAAGCTCTGGCTTCAATAAAGCCTCAGCAATCTTATCCACTCTTGGGTTGGCTCGCCATCCAGTTAACTGGAACTGTGGAATCGCTACTCCTCAATGGAGGCTTGCTTCAGACTGGGTTCATCTGTCGACTCATGCTTTTACCAGATAAAAAAAAAAACCTGACTGATAAACAGGGTGATATTCTGAACAACCAACAACTGTGGCAGAGTGACTTGCAACTCCCAGCAATTTGGCTTCCGTAACATCAGTTTGCCAAGTGCATGGCATTGTATGAACATGAATGCAATGGCAAATGCGGAAAGTCATGTGATAATAATAACCTAAACAATGTATACATGTAAAATGTTTTTTTTTTTTAATCTTGGAAACAGTAACCATTGTTTTGTTTGGGTTTGGATTCAGCACATCAAAATCCAAAAAAATAGCACAGTTATTGTATATCTGAAGCAACATCTAAAAACTTCCATATGCCTATCCATATGTTTGTCAGTGCTTCCATGACTGTCTGTGATTTTGACTATGAACATACAGTATGGGAAACAAACACATATTTTGAAGTGATTTATCTACTTCCAGCTCATGTCATATTACAATTTCAAGTAACATCATCACAGCTTTAAGGTAAGGTGTCATTTGTAGTTAAAGTCTACTCCTGTCTTTCTCACACATACACACATACCAATGGAGAATAGACAACGGTGAAAAGACTGAAAGTAGATGTGCGTCAGATTTTCCAAAATGCTTAATTTAAAAATATGAAGCTTTTCAGTTGACCACAGCTGTCTGATTATCAAAATAAATGACCGTGGATGGCTCTAGGACATGGACAGTATTCTTTAGTGTCTCATCTTTTAAAATAGAAGTCTAAAATTATTTCCTTGATATTATGAAGATGTTTAAAAACGTATTATTTTGAAAATAATAGCCCATTTTCACAGAAATGAAGCCAAAATATCTCTGGAATTGCTGCTGGATCCTGTATGTTGAAGAAAAGAGGCAATCATTTCTTAGACCAGAGGCTGAAGTACTAAATTATTAGCTAAAATGAAAAAATTTGGTTTGCAAAGAGCATACATTTAATTTATAGAGTTGATCCATAAACTGTAGGGGTGCCCAATAAGGAACTAGAATTACACTCACCAAATCATAAACACAAGTTTTACTTTGACTCACTTCCAAACAGTATTATTTCTCAGATAATTCTATTAAAAATGCTCCATAATGCACCAATAGAACAAGCTTTGTTCACAGCCAGCACAGTGGCCTTCATTGGCACACATGCCAATCAAAGCAGTTCTGCATCTAATATAAAGTGCTACTAATTTTATATTAAACAATTAAAAAGTGATAACACTACAATAATCCTGACAATCCCTGTTATTATTTGGGGCTTTTTGTCATGGTTGTATGTGAGGATTGACTCAAGTGCCCATTACAAGAATAGCAGTTTATTTTTAGCATTTCTTAGATTTGCAGATTGCCACTCAATGGAGTGTAGTGACTGTCAAGATAAAGTACTATTTTAACTAATCTAGTTTCACCTGGGTTGGTGTGGTTAGAGGATTATCTATTGTACTAATAAGCAGAGTTGTTAGTCCAAATTTAGTAAAATAACAAAAATGAAATAGCTGAAATGGTACAAAGGTAACTGCAAGAGTTTAAAAAAAAAAGTTAAGCTTACCCAAAACTGAAAAATGATGTACATTTCAGAATTATACAAAAAGGCCTTTTTCAGGGAAATGGGTTAACAATTTAAAGCTGTTCTGCAGTAATGGAGATTGACCAAGCCTTGAAAGCTGGTGCTACTAATTCCTACATAAAATAAGATAAACCTTTATTAGTCCCACACATGGGAAATTTGTTGTGTCACAGCAGAAACTGGACAGTGCAAATTTACAGTAGCAAAAATTAAGAAAAACAATGGAATAGGATAAGATAATAAGAATAAGATATTATATACAATAGAATAAAATACTATATGCAATAGAATAAAATAATACATACAACAGAATAAAATACTGCATTGTCAGAAAGAAAAAAAACTATTGGCCGATACAATGTGCTACATTCATCACTGGTTGATCCACTAATAATGTACCTTCCGCCACTTCACATTAAACTGGGCCTGATGAAAAACTTTGTCGTGGCAATGGATCGTAATGGAAATGGCTTCCAGTATCTGAAGGATAGGTTTGGAAAAACCAAAACAGATGCCAAATAAAAGCAGAAATTTTTGTTGATCCTGAAATCTGCGAAATGATGCGTGATGACACATTCAGATCCAAACTGAACATTCTTGAACTCGCCGCTTGGAATGCATTTGTGCTAGTTGTGCAAAACTTTCTTGGCAACAATCGGTCTGAAAACTACGTTGAACTTGTAAGCAACATGTTAACAGGGTATCAGCAACTCAGCTGCTGAATGTCACTCAAAATGCATTTCTTGCATTCTCATCTGGATTTTTTTCACTCCAAATTTGGGTAGTGTGAGTGATGAACATTGTGAACAATTCCACCAGGATATTGCCACCATGGAGACAAGATATCAAGGCCACTTCAACCCCAACATGATGGAGGATTACTGCTGGAGCCACTATACATTTACAGGCTAATAAAAGCATCATGAGTAGAATTATCATCAGTTTTCAAATTCCGAGGCAACTAAACATGTGGATTAAATATGGCAAGATATTCTGAATGCAGAGTTTCCACTGATCCATCCATCAGACTATGAGCCCAACTTATTGCTCCTCAGTAACACTGTTTTCATGAAACAAAGCAGAATTGAACTGTGTGCACACACTAAGCAACTTCTCTCTGCTGAATCTGTGAGAAATAGGTGTTAGTGTGTTAGATTGATGCCTGAATGTTGCAATGTGCTATTAAAACCTAAAAGCAATGCATGCATTCATGCACATGACACAGTAACACGAGATGGCTCATAATCTGATGGTAAATAATGTTTTGTGTTATCTGTACATCTTAGCTCAGGTAATAGAGCAGGTCATCTGCTAATCAGAAGGTTAGGGATTCAGTCCCTCCAGTTTGCATGCCAAATGTCCTTTCTAGGGCTGTCAGCGTTAGTGCGCCATCATGATTAACGCAATTAAAATTTTTAACGCAATTAACCCATCTGGAGCTCAGAATGGACAAACTTTGGACAAACTGCCCAAAATGTGTTGACAGTGACAATTCAGGGATTTTGAGTGCGCTCCAGATGGGTTAAATGTGTTAAAAATTTTAATTTGCATTAATCGTGACGAAGGATTAATGCGCATTAATGCTGACAGCCCTAATCCTTTCGCAAGATACTAACCCCAAGTTGCTCTCCAGTGCATCTGTCAGAGTATGAATGTATGTGAACGTTAGATAGAAAGCGCTTGCATAGAAAAAGAGTTATTTTCTTATATCAAAAGGATATTGATTCTCCTTCAGCTTCCTCTCATTTATCCGAATTGCCATGCTGTTTTCAGAGAGAGAAACGCTTGCGTGAAACCTGAGCTTAAAGTGGATTTTTGAGCCACTTATTTGCGCTGCTCTTGGCACAGTGCTGGTTTTTACTGCAGTTAACTGGCTGCATCTGTTTATATAAATTAAAGCGCATTCTTAATAGATCCCCCTGCAATTGCGACATCACAGTAATTTGTCTCACTTAGTAAATCTGTCCCATAGCATATAAAATTAAATTAATCTTATTTTGTTATATTTTACTGTTGTGATCCTAGGTAACTAATTTCATCCTGCCTGTTAAGGATTTATATGAGTGCAATAAAATTCTCTCCATCTATCACGTATTCCAGCAGACTATACTGAAGTAAAAATTATCCTAAAGACTGCAATATAACAAAGGAATTTACTAATTAGCACCAGTTACACAGAACCTTAAGTACTATTATTAATTAATATAGATCTTGAGCTTATATAGCATTCTGTGTTCAATCAAGGCTACAGTTCAGCAAGTATTAGTTTTTATTCCAGCAGTGTGATGTTCTTAGTTCAGCTGTGAATTTAACGAACTGTTGTTGAAAGCTAAAAAATATATCAGGAGAATATCCCATGAAATGGGGAAAGGCACTTACAATTTACATTTACCAGAGCTGAGCAACTTTTTTTTATTATGTTGTTTTTTGTCATTTATGGTCAGATGGTCCATCTCAGTGAATTATGGAACAGTGTTTTCTCCTCCCTTTTCATAAAGGATGGTCCAATGTACACTATGCAATAAAGCAATAAAGTAAGAATTTACCCTCCTTTCCTTATTATTTGGAGAATTAGTACAGCTCTTATTATGGCTTTTACACAGATACTTCATGTCACATCTCTCCTGAACACACCCTGAGTCTCTGTTTTATGATGGTGGCACCTATACTACCACGCCAGAGAAGTAAAACTTGTAAAGAAAATGATCAATAATTAGTCTTTGAAGGTTTTGTGGTTTTATGTAATTTAATTAACACAAAAAGTATTGGATAATTATCAAATGTATAATTGTTAAATATAAAATTGTTTTCTCTTGATTTTTTTTAAATACCTAGCATTCTAATCAAGAACTTAAATGATGATCAGTATTGCCATAATAAACAAAATGTGGCTGCACAACTAGGTCCATTGCTGACTAAAAACGCCACGCTATGTAAGTGAGAAACAGAAATGGAAAATTAGAATAATGTAGTTTTTTTGTTTGTCTTTCACAAATGTGATCGTAAAGAAACAACCCAATTGTGAACAATGGAATGATTATTTCAATTATTTAAGAAATTTAAAAAGATTATTGAAAATGTTTTTAAAAATGACTTTTTTTGATGGTGCAAATTGAGCAGAGAGCTAAAACAATTTTCTTGCATTCTGTTAGTTGTAGCTCCACTGTTACTAATGTTAAACTAAATTATAAAAGGCTGCCTGAGAAATATGCTTCTGAGGTTTACTTAAGGTTAATTGTTTTTGGAATTAAAGATAAAAAGTAACATTTGCAGAAAGATTCTGGATGTGTCTGTCTTCTAGTGATATAGACATCTTTTATTCCTTCATTTAAACTAAACTAAACAAAAACCTTAACGCAACTCCAGATTTTTACATACAACTGTAAAGTACATGAAATTTTATTGGGGATATTTAGTTTTCTTTCTTTTCTATTGTATATGCCATACTATGCAAAATGGATATTATTAAGACAGGCATGTATGTACCAGTGCTTGCTTTTGATGTAGCCAAGTGAAGACTCATATTTGAAATGAGTCAGATGTTATTCACATGAATGCTAATAACGAAACTTCCTGTTCACATCATGGTATAGTATTTATTCACACTGTTACATGACACAGTGTGAATAAAGCTGCTTGCTGTGCACAGTTATCATCTGTTAGCAGCAAGATTATTAAAAAGGCTCCTACATGTAGCGTATGATTACTATTTTGCATATTCCTACTCTTACTAACACAGAAAACTACAATTATTCAACCTTAATATGTTGTTCTTCAGGTTTTGCTGTAGAGTTCATGGTTAACATAATACACTCCCAATTATTTTCGAATGCACTAACAAGATGGTTTCCTGTTTTTTATAGTTACCTTTGCTGCTACTAGGAAACAAATGAAGGGTGTAATAACGGGTAACCTACATCTGCTGGATGTGTTTAGAGATCAAGTTCACTTAAGGTTACATAATGGGGTTATTCGTTTGCTCAGACACATTTTCCATGACTCCAGATAGATTTGATTGATTTGCAGAAAGGTCTTGGAGGATTGAATTATTTGTGGACACAGGGTTGCTAGTTTGCAAAGAGATAGCCGAAACACAGTTTTCAGCAGTCTCTGCTATGTCTGCTGTGTTTTTCATTTCTGGAAAAACTGCAGTAGTCCCATTGCTTTCTGGTCCATCATTTCGGCCAAATGTGGTCCCCTGGTTTTTATCTCCAAATGTAGTAGCTTGAGTCATGTCTTCTAATTCCTCATCTGTTTCCGGAAGCAAGGACAATCTTTTGGACAGTCTCAGAGGCAGAAAGCTGGCTAGAGAAATTCGGTTAGGTGACCTCATTGTTACCTGGGCATTGTTAGCTCCACCCTCTAGAAATGGTGAAGGACCCGCCCAGTCTGTAGTTGTTACCTGCTGCTTCTGAAGCTTGCGTTTCTTAATAAAGATGATCAGGAATCCTACCATCATGACTAACAGGGATCCACCTATTAGTCCAGCCACTACTTTACCATGGTTAGTTTTCTTTCTTTCTGAAGGATCTTGTCTTTTCTTTTTTCTGGTATTGTGGATGGATGTTGAAGTTTTGTATAAGCCTGTGGAATGTTTCACATCATCACCTGTAGCTGGACTCATGCTTTCAGACTTGTCTTCTTCAGGTGTGGTAAATGTGTTAGTAGTAGAGATGAGTTTTGTAGACTTTGGTGAAAATGTAGGTGGATAGGGGTTTGTGTGCCTTCTAACGTGTGTGCTTAATGTCTTCTGGCTTTGGGTTGAGTTACTTGTCACTGGAGTTACACTTGTAGGCATTGCTGGGGTGCCAGTTAGAACTGTCATTGAAGATTTGATGACTGTAGATTGTATTTCTGTTAAGGATTCCATGGAGGTTCTGTTTAAGTGAGGCGATGCGGAACTGGTAGGAGCTGGTGCTGTCTTAGTATTAGGTAGGATCATATTCGAGTGCATTGTTTGACTTCTTCTTTGTTCGTCTTTCGTGGCAGTTATTTTCTCTGAGTAGGACTGAGGCATCCTATGTGTTGTCAGCTCATTGTGAGAGAATGATTCTACAGTTACCACAGAATTGAAGACTTCAGTTTGATTAGATGTCACTGCATTGCTTGCTGCCAGTGGCAGCAGCCATATGAAAGTGAGGCTTGTAAAATCTGTGGTCATTGCTGTCCTCAGAATGGCTACTGTCTCTCTGAAGCTAGAACAGAGGAAATTATTTTGTCAGAGCACGTAGTCTGAAGCAATATCATTTGAGCAAAGAACGTTTAGTGTTATGTAATATAATATGCTTTAGGAAATGGTAAGTTCCTCAAAATGCTCGTAAACCACCATATGTTTGAAGGGTACACAATTTACCAGTTTCAAACACTGCTTTTAACATTTTCATCTGATTTAGATTTATGTATCCTCTGTTCTTTAATAACACTTTACACATAACATTTAGTTTTTAGGTGTGTGTATATATGTGTATATATATGTGTGTGTGTGTGTGTGTGTGTATAGATATAGATATGTCACTCTTGTCTCAATTTCACATAATCATCACTGTAAAGTTGTCAAGCTGTGAGTTGGACCCAAAACAGTATCAGTAATCTAGTAATTTAGATTTACATACCAGTGTCTGTACACAGGTGAACTCTCCAAGCTGTTCGTTGTGTCCTTCCAGGGTGTATTAAAAGTTGAATATTCGTCAGAAATAATTGCTGTTGCTGTCTGGCAGAGTTTTCCTTAAATGGAAGTAAGATCTTGGGGGTTGGACAGTTTGTCACTGCTGAAATTTCGAGACTGATTCTTGCACCACTTACAGGAAGCGTGACATGTGAAATCATTCTGTGTCCTGTGTTAAATATAGTAGTTCATGTTTCACAACCAAGGCTTGCGTTAAAAATGTTTGCTGAAATAATGCTGAATTAATCTGTAAAATTCTAAAGATTGCCTTTTAAAAAGCGTTAATTTTAAATTTTCATGAGTACTCTTTGGTTTTCAGAAGGAAAAAGGCATTCTTTAAGTTTAAATGTCTAGAACAGTAACATATCATAACTGAAATAGCAGCATGGTAGCAGCTCATGTCTTTTTCAGGACATGGTTTGAGTAAGTTAACGACATTCATAAGCCACACCATTGATGCCTGTGAAAGGTAAACTCACCTTATTACCATACTGCATTCTCAACCACAAAATCTACAGGATCTGCGATAGACAAAAACATACAAACAGAGATCACTTTCCCATGCCCTGACAGGTCAGATATCTTGACTGCATAAGGAGGGGATATACAGTCCTGATCAAAAGTTTAAGACCACTTGAAGAATGGGAAAAAATCATATTTTGAATGGTTGGATCTTAACACGGTTCCAAGTAGAGCATGTAACATGCAAGAAATGGGAGTGAGAAAAAAAAATGTTCATGCAGTTTATTGAAAACAATACTTAAACTGAAACAGGCTGTTCAAACAGCTGATCAAAAGCTTAGGACCACATGCACATAGGACATAGCCAGTGGCCGTTTGACGCCCCTACACCTCCATTGTTCCACTGAAGGAAAAAGCACCCCAGACCATTATGGCGCCCCCTCCACTGTGGCGCATAGAAAACATCTCAGGTGGGATCTGCTTGTCATGCCAGTAACGTTGGAAACCATCAGGACCATCAAGGTTAAATTTTTTTCTCATCAGAGAATAAAACTTTCTTCCACCTTTCAATGTCCCATGTTTGGTGCAAAGTCCAAACAGTCGGTTCTGTGGCGTTCAAGGAGACGAGTCCTTTGAAGACGTTTTTTGCTTTTGAAGCCCTTCAGTCTCAGAATGCTGTCTGATGGTTATGGGGCTGCAGTTGGCACCAGTAACGCCCTTAATTTGGGTCGAGGATTGTCCAGTGTCTTGACGGACAGCCAACTGGATCCTCTGGCTCAGTGCTGGTGAAATTTCTTTGGGTCTTCCACTTGACTTTTTTGTTCCATTACCCTCAGGATCATTTAAGAAATTCCAAATGACTGTCTTACTGCGTCCCACCTCAGCAGTGATCGCACACTGTGAGAGACCCTGCTTATGCAGTTTAACAACCCGACCACGTTCAAAAAGGGAAAGGTTTTTTGCCTTTACCATCAGAACGTCATGACAGTGTGACTACCTGACAGAAAATGACAATGAATCCACATTTTTGCACAGATTTGTCTTTTTTAAGGCATGTGGTCTTAAACTTTTGTTTTCAATTAATTGCATGCTCAAAAAAATGTCTCACTCCCATTTCTTCTTGTTGTATGTTGAAGCTCTACTTGGATCCTTGTTAAGATCCAACCATGCAAAATATGATTTTTTGCCTATTTTCAAGTGGTTCTAAACTTTTAATTGGGACTGGATTATAACAGGAAAGTGTTTTTTTTTATGTGACTGACAGGTGTGTGGCTGGTACATGTTCATTTAATCAAGCAGAATAACAGTTCTATAAGTAGTCAAACTGTTGTGGCCTGTTCTGTTGTCGAATGATTGTATAGTATAGATCTTTAAAAATTTTAAGAATAAGAATTGCAAATGCACAAATTTGAATACATTTTGGATTTTCTCTAATCCACACAGGGTCAAAAATATACATATAAGCGCAAAGTGATGTCTTTTAACAAGACATTGTAGTTTTTATTTGCCAGCATAAAAGAAATGGCTTGATAGAGTATTGGTCAATCAAACAAGTACTATGAGAAAGTCCAAGAAACTATTGATTTTCCAAAGCTGGTAAGATCTGTTGGAGGCTTTCTACGCTTGTGCAGATTTCAAGAACGTCAGTTGAAACTGTTCTATAAAAGTTATTTGGATGTGTCACCACTTTGCCAAGCTCTTGAATAACACCCACTTGTTAATGGCTACCAAAAGCATCTGGTCTAGGTGCAACTAATGAACATGTAGCCAAATATTAGTGGGGGGTGTATGTATATATTTGAACTTGTGTGCATATTTTTGGTCATGTATGATTATGGAAAATCCAAAATAAATTCAAACTTGTACATCCAATTCTTGGGTTTTTTGTGGGGTTTTTTGTTCTTGAAGGTATATTGATGACGCCCAGTCCACCAGGGAAAAACAACAGTGGAAAGAAATCATTTAAAGCTCAAAATTACCATGATGAGTGTATGGAAACTTTTGACCACAACTCTGTGTGTGTGTGTGTGTATAGGGCTCATAGTTGACAAATATTGATTTGACTCATAAAACACTGACACAATGCAAAGATCAATTTATTTAAAACTGGCAATATTACAAGTATTTGAGTTATAACCAATAATTAAATTGTCGAAAATCCATTTAAAAGATTAGACATAGCTGAAACAGAATCAAAGTTCAATTTCCAGCATTTCTACTATCAATTTAGCCTAGGATCTGTTCAAAGCTGTGAATGTATGTTGAACTTCTTTTTGTTAACCTGCTTTTTGTTTATTATGTCATGTTATGTACTGTGATGCAAATCATGCGCACAACAAATGTGGACCGTGCTATGTTATGTGTTTAAAAGTTATGCTTAATTTCCTTCTTTCTTTCTTTCATTCTTTCTTTCTGTCTGTTTTAATTGAACACTCATTACCTGGCTTTAAAGATTTACTACGAGATATAAAACTATGTAACATGTTAGAGATATTCTTATCTAAGCAAAAACTATGCTTTTTGGTGTGTGTAACCAAAGCTCTTTATTCTGTCAGCACTAATGTTGTAAATTGTATATGATGCCCTACATATATCAAGATGAAAATAAACAGGAATAGTGATGCAACAACGAATTAATCAGTTTATTAACCAAATTTCCATTCTCGCCTTGTTGACTGCCTTCAGCAAATAAGAATACAGTCACCACTTTGTTATAGCACTTTTTCTTTCCTTATGTCCGTTTCATAAATGAGTTTGAAAGACTTTCAAAGTTATTGTTTCTGTCCAAAAAAAGAGCAAAATTTAAAAAAAAAAATCTCCATTAATATAATTATTTTATTTTATTTTAAATTTGCCCATAATTTAACAATTGGTGCATTTCTGTTGGAAAGGATATGATTGAAATAAAGCCAAGTTAAAATATTATAAATCAGTTAAACTGATTAATTGTGTATGTGCCTGGATTTACTGAAGTGGGGTTACCTCCTTACACAACAAGGGGCATGTCTTCTAAATCCCTGGGAATCTCCAGACAGGAGTCCTTGAAGTTGGAGCTGTGCATGTCACTTTGATTGTCCTCAGGATCAAAAGCTATTGCCATTGCCCCTTCCTTAAGTCCTGCCCCATCCTCTTCCATTGTCCCTTTTATTTCAGCCTGCCTCTCTTCCTCCATCTTGTCTTCTTTCACCTCTTCAAGCATGACACTGGCATCATATGGTCCAACCAGGCCTGCAATCTCTGGTTGGTCTGTGCCCCAGTAGCCTGTACTGCTTACTAAGTCCATGTTGGACCGTGAGGTTTGAGGGCCATAAACCTGGCGCTGAAGGCTGCAGACCTGGCATGCCAGTACCACAGTAGCAGCCAGCAAGCACACAATGAGACCTCCAGCTGAACTTATTGCAATCAGACCCATCTCTGTGTCAACCAAGCATTCGCCACGAGTGCCATTGATGGAGTTTTTCTCTTCACTTGTTCTGGGGGTAGTATTCACAGCAAGTGTGGGGCTGCTTCTCTGGTCTTGTGAATGGTCTTGTGAATATATTTGAGTTGTTGAAAGGTCTGTGTCAGCACCAACAGGACAGAATGGCAGGTGGTTGAGCAGGAGAACCAGCCAAAGAGTTTTTGCACCTTCCATCATTTCTGAAATTCAGAAACTGTTTTAGAAAAAGTAAAGCTGAAAAAACAATGTAGAACATTACACCAGCATGTCACTACAAGAGCTCATGATCAGAAGGTTGCTTGAACAGTTCTAGTTAAATTGATGATTTTTATTTATTTATTTGGGATTTCCTGTAAAGGAAATGCTTGACTTTTGTACTTTTAATATGATTCAAAGATGCTGCATGACAAATTCTTACCTGAAGTAGTCCTATGGAGGTCTTGGGGAAGAAATGGCACGTGATACCTGCTGCAAACTGACTGTTGAGATGGTCTGAAGTCACTTCCTGACCCCACTTTCTGTTGGGTTTTTTTTTGTCTTTTGGTTTGTTTTTTTGCAGAGGGCGTGATTATTTCAGAGCCTTGGGTTTGATACCACAGAGGCTTGCAGGGCTCTTACAAAAAAAAGGACAGACACAAAAAGAAGCAATCTTTCTCAGAAATTGAGCTTTTCAGAGTGTTCAGTCACATAGAATGCTATGAACAATTTAACTCTTACATAGATACAACTGATCCCAAAAATAAAACTATAGAAGATTTCATATTTAACCATAATGGATTTTTTTCTCCTTTTCTTTAGGTTCAAAACGGGCCAGATCAATGGTGACCTGCTCATCTACCATGTCCTTCTCACCCTCAAACCCTACTATGCTAAGCCCTATGAGATAGTGGTAGACTTAACACATGTTGGACCCAGCAATCGTTTCAAGACTGACTTCCTCTCTAAGTGGTTTGTCGTCTTTCCTGGCTTTGCTTATGAGAATGTAGCAGCTGTTTATGTCTACAACTGCAATACTTGGGTAAGAGAGTACACCAAGTATCATGAGCGGCTGCTGACAGGCCTAAAGGGGAGCAAGCGGCTCCAGTTCATTGATTCTCCAGCTAAGCTGGCAGAGCACATTGAACCTGACCAACAGAAGCTGCCTGCAGCCACACTTATACTGGAGGAAGACCTTAAAGTGTTCCACAATGCCCTCAAACTGGCCCACAAAGATACCAAGGTCTCAATAAAGGTAAGGTTTCAGCCAGTGAACTTGCACTAAAAATGAGCAATATATAAATATTACGACTAAATAAATAGAATTAAATTACTAAAATCATAACAGACATAACATATTTATTTTCTTCTTGATCAGGTGGGTTCAACAGCCGTTCAGGTGACCTCAGCTGAGCGCACCCGCGTCCTTGGCCAGCCTGTCTTCCTCAATGATGTATATTATGCCTCAGAGATTGAGGAGATTTGCCTTGTGGATGAGAGCCAGTTCACCCTCACGATGGCCAACCAGGGCACACCCCTCACTTTCATGCACCAGGAGTGTGATGCCATAGTTCAGTCTATCATCCATATCCGGACACGCTGGGAGTTGTCGCAGCCTGACTCCATCCCTCAGCACACTAAAATCCGACCAAAAGATGTGCCTGGCACTCTCCTCAACATTGCTCTTCTCAACCTGGGCAGTTCTGACCCCAGCCTCAGGTCTGTCCTGTAGGGTCATTTTTTTTGTTATTCTAGGCCAAATTCTTTGCCTTTTTGGGGAAAAAATTAGGGCTGTAAAATAACAAAGAATGTGTTTAATTTAAAATATAACTGAGATTTTTTACTTTGGAACCAATGACACATGAATATTTGAGCATACTTTAGGTTTAAAGTTTAGACTTTGTATAAAAGGTTGCTGGACGTAAACCCAATGCAGAAGTGCCTTAAACCTGCTTTCTTTCTAATGACCAGCCATTAGCGACTCCTGGTTGTATAATGTTTGATAAAACAACCCTATTGCTCACAAATCTATGAAGACATCAATTTACAGTACTACAATGTATGAGTACATTGTATTTACTTCCTAAATTATAGCCCCATGTAGGGGCGATAAAATTGATACAAAGCAAAAACTAAGATAACAGTGGTCAAAATACTCAATGCTTCAAAGTCAAATTTCAGAAACCAGTAGTTAACTGCGTGGTGGATACATGGATTAGCGATACATTCATTTTTATATACACCGTGTTTAAGGTATAAAGCCCCTCATTTCTATGTTTTCCTTGAAAGAACCACACATGAGCAGTCGGAGTCTTGAGCAATAGTTCTTTGGGCTTTCTTAATGTCTGCTTTTTTACTTACTTTTAGTCTAGTCCTTGTACATCAGAAAAGTATTCCTGAGGACTACTTGAAGAAATTACAAGAAAGCTTGCCGAAAAGAGCTTTTCTTAAAGAATATGGGTGGACATAACCAAAACACTGTTTTGCCTGTATTTTACTCACTAACTCACTGCATCCATTTCCCATTTACCTAGCAAAATATAAAGAAATGAGGGATGGCTCAAGACATTTGCGCAGTACTGTGTACACTTTGAACATGAGTCTAAATATTTTTGATCCAGTGAAAGTGGTTCAGTGTCAAAGGAAAAACGAGAACAATTTAGCACATCTTATTGTCTTTTCCAATCTTCAGTTGAGCTTCACAGACCTGAAATAAAACTTTTGACCTACTCATTTACAACACCTATGTTTTTCAACCCAAACCTGTAAAAGTAAAAAGACTAAAACTGTTTTTACATTTACTTATCTGTTTCATATCCAGATCTGCAGCTTACAACCTATTGTGTGCTTTGACCTGCACCTTTAATCTGAAGATAGAAGGCCAGCTGCTGGAGACATCAGGCCTCTGCATCCCGGCCAACAATACCCTCTTTATAGTTTCCATCAGCAAAACTCTGGCAGCCAATGAACCTCATCTGACTCTGGAGTTTCTGGAGGAGTGCATCTCAGGCTTCAGCAAGTCTAGTAAGTCTATTTACCATAGTACTGGTTACCATACATAAGCTCTCACATATACTCGGTCATGAAACTGCCTCAGTTTTTTAACCAAAGATGTTACCTTTCTAAATGGAATAGATACATTGTACTCATATCGCTACCAGCTCACCTCACTAAAATGCGTAAAGTTGGGGTTTTTTTACATAACTGTTTCAGGTGTTCCAATCCTTTTAATGGCCACAGGAATCTAAAATCAAGCACCTAGGCACGGTGCTTCTTCTACAAACATTTGTGAAGGAATAGGTTGAGCCCAGTGAATTTCAGCTTCGTACCGTGATAGGATGCAACTAGTGCAACAAGTCCAGTGAGGAAATTTCTTTGCTACAAAATATTCCACAGTCAACTTTCAGTGGTATTGTGAAAAAAAAGAAGAAGAAGCGATTGGGTGTGACAGTATGGCATATGATTTTACGTGGATGCTGAAGTGCACAATGCACAAAGGTCGCCAACTTTCTGCAGAGACAATCACTACAGACCTCCAAACTTCATGAAGCCTTCAAATTAGCTCAAGAACCCTGCGTAAAATGCTTCATTAAGTAGGTTTTCATGGCAGAGCAGCTGAATCCAAGCCTTACATCACCAAGTCTAAGGCAAAGCTTTGGACACAGTGGTGTAAATCACACGGCCACTGGACTCTAGAGCAGTAAAGACTTGTTCTGGCAATCTGATTGACAACTCTGGATATGTCAGTTGCCCGGAGAAAGATACTTGTCTGACTGCATTGTGCCAAGTATTAAATTTGGTGGACGGTGATTGTGGTGAAACAACAACACCAACATCTTGTTGTTTTTCAAGAGTTGGGCTCAGGCCCCCAGTTCCAGTGAAAGCAACTCTTCATTTGTGTCCTTCATTTCATATGATTCAGCATACAAAGACATTTTGGACAGTTTCATGCTCACAACTTTGTGGGAACAGTTTGCTTTGGGGATGGACCTTTTTATTCCAACATGACTGCGCACCAGTGCACAGAGCAAGGTCAATAAGGACATGGGTGAGTGAGTTTAGCGTGGAAGAACTGGACTAGCATGAACACAGTCCTGATCTCAAAACTATTGAACACCTTTACGATGAAATGGAGCAGAGACTGCCACCCAGACCTTCTCATCCAAAATCAGTGTCTGACCTCACCAATGCGCTTATGGAAGAATAATAAAAATGTCCATAAACACTCCTAAACTTTGTGGAAATGCGTCCAAGAAGATTTCAAGTTGTTATAGATGCAAAACGTGGATTGACATTATATTAAACCCTATGGATTAAAAACGAGATATCACTACTAAATACAGTAATGGGTAAAATGGAGTCCTCATCATGCTCTTTATATTATATACTACCTCCCTCTGTCCTGTCTGGGACTCTCTCCAGCATTGGTCCTACATTGCCATCTGTCATCAACAGTCTGCTGGCACATGGTCATGTTCCATCCTATTTTAAACAAGGAGAGGTAACTCCTCTGTTGAAGAAACAGAATCTTGATGCCAGCTCTACTGGCAATTATTTTAGGCCTATTTCAATAGGCCATTTATAAGCAAATTACTAGAAAAAAATGTAGAAAATCAGTTCAGATCTTTACTATGCAGATTAGATATTTTTGACCCTTTTCAGTCTGGCTTTCAGAGGCAGCGTTCCACTGAGACCGTTCCCTTGAAGGTCTGTAATGATCTTTTAATGGCTTCTGATGCAGGGAATTGTTCTGTGGTCATTTTGTTTGGTCATGGCGCAGCCTTCGATACCATTGACCACAAATTCCTACTTAATAGGGTTAAGGTTTATGCTGGTGTATCTGGCTCTGCTAGAGGAATAAAGCCAGACTGATTTTCTTCATACTTATCTGATAGGACATTCTTTGTTAGAACAGACAGGTTCTCCTCTAACATTTCCTCCCTAACTTGCGGGGTTCCACAGGGTTCAGTTTTGAGTCCACTATTATTTTCTTTATACATGCTTCCTTTAGCTGTCATTATTCAGTCTTTTAGTGACATTTCTTATCCATTGTGTGCCGATGACATTCAGCTGCAGGTTGTCCACCCTAGTCCACTACTTAACTCAGGTTACTGATTGGCTCTCTAGCAATTGCCTTGTTTTAAACACCCACAAGACTTAGACTGTGATTATAGTTTCTCTTGAACTACATTCTAAAATCACTCAGGTTGTTGCTTCTTTCTGTCCTTGGAGTAATATTTGATTCTTCTTTGGGCCTTGACTCGCATGTAAAAGCTTTGTCTGGTTCCTCTTTCTTACATTTAAGGAAGAAGGATGCATTTGTTTCATCGCGTTTAGTTTATATTAATGCCCTGTTTACAAGCTTGGACAAATCATCCCCTTTTCACCTCCAAGCTATACAAAATGCTGTGGCCAGACTACTAGCATGTTCTAGCGAGCAAGCTCACATTACTCCTATTTTATGTTCTTTGCATTGGCTCCCAGTAGATTTTAGAATTCATTTTAAAATTCTTGTTTTAGCGCATAGAGCACTAAATGGCCAGACCCCAGATTATTTATCTCAGCTTCTTACAAAATACACTGCTGCTCATTGTCTCCGTTCACAGACTCAGAGTCTGTTGGTTGTTCACGTACATGACAAAAGATTAAAGGGGACAGAGCCTTTCAGTCTGTGGCACCAAGGCTGTGGATCAGTGTACCACCACAACTATGTTTGGTTGACTCTGTGGATTCTTTTAAAAAACATTTCTGTTTAAACTGGCTTTCTGTTGAGAAATTTATTTATTTATTTTAATTAATTTTATTTTAAAACCACCTGTTGACTTGGCTGTATTTTATTTAACATTTTGTATTGTCTATTTTGGCACCTAATGTTCTTGTTTGTTTTAGCCTGTTGTGTGCAGCGCTTTGTGACCGCCTGTCTGTGAAAAGTGCTTAATAAATAAACTTTACTTACTTAAGTTCATATGTGTGTGAAGACAGGACCATTAAATATTTTTGGCAATATAGTAATATATTATTAACATTAAAATAAACCGTAAGGTCTAAGTGCTGGTGTTCTCTTGCAGGCATCGAGCTGAAGCATCTCTGCTTGGAGTACATGACACCCTGGCTGCTCAACCTGGTCCGCTTCTGTAAGCACAATGACGATGCCAAGCGCCAGCGAGTCACTGCCATTTTGGACAAACTCATCACCATGACAATAAATGAAAAACAGATGTATCCCTCTATCCAGGCCAAGATCTGGGGCAGCCTGGGCCAGGTAAGTTTACCCACCCCCTCAGCAGCTAAATAAGTACATGTGTCTCTTGGATTCTGGCCTTTTAACCATCTCATCTTCAGATAACAGACCTGCTGGATGTGGTCTTAGACAGCTTTATTAAGACCAGTGCCACAGGAGGCCTGGGTTCCATCAAAGCAGAGGTTATGGCTGATACTGCAGTGGCTCTAGCTTCAGGAAATGTCAAATTGGTCTCCAACAAGGTGAGAGCACAATGTCAACTAATACACACAGAAAATAATCATATGGAAATCATGTTGCAATTGATGGAGAGGATTTAATGGTATTGATGATGGAAAGTGACTTAAGGTTCTGTTAAATGAGCAGGGCAGTGTGTTTGAGTAAACAACTGATCAATTAAAGCGGTTGTAAAAACCTTTGCATTTTGTTAAACAGGACTATTCCCACATCGTATTTCATATACCAACACATATACTCATTATCCTATACATTTTAATATACATAAGAAGTGGACGAAATACTTTTTCATAAAGTAATTACTTTTGTTTTGCAGAACTTTCCTTCACTGCCAAATTTAAAAATCAGGTGAAAAGGAGAAATTCAGTAATTATATACCACATACTGTTCCCGCTAGGGGCCATTTCTGTGCTGATTCACATATATTACAAAGAATATTGAAAGAGTTGTGGGAAATATAAAAGAATAAACGTCCATCAGAAAGAGAGCTTATATATTCTTCCACTTGGGGATCTGCATTTCACTTTCCTGCCATTTGTCAAACTCTTCTCTTTCTGAGCACTGTGCTTTTATTACCTCTGTGCATGTTTGCGTTGTGATATGCAAATGTAATTAGGGCCAACCTATTAAAGTTGCTATCCCATTTTGTCTGAAAGGGGCTTAATATCATTGTAGTATGTAGCATTATTAGCCTTATGCACATCAACTGAGCCAGCTACCTGCTGTCTTGAAACTACAGACAGTAGGTAGGGCACAGTGGGGCCAGTGCATGATAGCATTACCCTATAATACATTGGCCCACAAATTTTAACATCAAACCTTATAGATATAGATATTTACACACAGACCCACACACACAAACACTGACCTGGTGTTAACACTTCTTAATAGACTCAGGTCAGCTCATTTAGTTATGGTTAATTAAGGATATACTATGTTTAAATTATGGATTAATGATTAGTGCTTTCAGGCTGCAAATTTAAAAAGTGCTTCTGTGCTGCAGCTGGATCTCATACATTTTAGCTGTGTGTGCTATAGTTTTCATTTAAAAGAACAACTGTGCATAAAGAATGGAAATTCTCTGGTCAGTCGAAACAGAGAGCTGTAGTTCAGGACTGAAAAACAAATCAACAAAAGCCACCATATCATGTGGCCTAAATGCAGAAATGCACATGGACATAAGCCAAGGCAACTAACAATTTTTTGCCTTTGTTTCCACACTGACAACCACAGTGGCCACATGACTTGTATCTTTGGGTCGTCTATCTGTACATGCACACAAGTCCCAATTCAGTCCAATTGAGTTTTATTTATATAGCGCCAAATCACAACAACAGTAACCTCAAGGTGCTTTATATTGTAAAGTAAAGACTCTACAATAATTGTCCCACAAGTCTTAACATCAAATCTTTGGTGGTCAAAGGTTACAGTGACAGTGCCCTTTAAATGCTTGAATTCTCAAAGAAATCTCTACAAATTTGGCCAAAGACCTTAGACTTAAGGAAAAAACATAATTTGAATTTGGTGGTCAAGGGCATACTCCTACTATGCCAAAATGCCTCAGAAACCTAAAATAGAAAATATATTTAAATGTTAAAAACCATTAAAGAACATTTAGTACCTGTGCAATGCTGATATGAGAAATTGGCTTAAATTGACTTTAATAATAATACTTTAATAAAGTCAGTTAATAATTACTTACATACTGATGACAGAAATAAATCCAACTGGAATTCACTCTTGATTTGTAGAAGCTAAAGAGACAAACTCATCCAATCACTATCCATTATCTGTGTGCTCTTGTTCCAAATCCAAGCTGCTGTTTGGATAAACAAACACAATATACACAGGCAGACACAAAAGAAAACCCAAGGCCCTGGCTCCGATTATAGCAGACAACAGCACTGCACTCAATAGTGGCCATTGTTGAAGACTGTTGACTAAGAAAAAAAACGTTGATGTTTAAGTTGTAGTGTTGTTTTTCTCTGCAGGTTAGTTTAGTCTTACTAAAGTGTTATACTGAATTTGAAAAACTATATATAAAATTGAGCATTGTATATAGTTATTGGACTTTTTACTTGAGTCTTTATCCTGGTGTTATCTGTGGAGTTGCAGCATGATGTCATGACAGTACAGCCTACTGGACACAATGGCTCCTTGTTTGCTGTTCTTGAACTCTTTGTCTCCCAAGACTTGAATAAATGCCATTTTCTAACTAGTTAGAATAGCCGTATAGTCCAGCATGTCAGCTTCATAACCAAAAGGATTATTAAGGGTCATGATTAGTATTATTAGTCTATATTAGTTTATTAGTGATACATTTATTATTAAGTTTGCATTTCCTCTTTAGTTTTGCCTTTATTGGCTATGGTTAAGTACTCCTATAAAACCATGATTTTACTTGTACAGAGTTCAACATCTTGGAGAAGTTATCATTAGCTTAAGCAAGTAAATCAGGCAGTCAACATTGAGCTCAATGTAAACTAAATCTTGAGTCATAATTACAGACGTTCACAATCTGATTGAATATCATGAGTAATACCCCCAGTAAACTGTTTGCAGTTGTCCCTTGTGGATATCAGGTGTTCTTGGAGATAAGGTGTGGTGTGTGGATGTGCTCTTCCCTGTTTTGTTTTGTTTTTTTTCTTTATGCTCATAAAGTCTTGATAATGACAAAATCTGCCCTTCTGAAAACCTTCTGAAAATCTATAGAAAAATAGAAGAAAAAAAAGTGGTTGATGTAAGGCAGGCATTAAACCCAACAACTTTCGCAGGCACTTAGATTTAATATTGTACAGATGCATTAAGCTGGAAAAGGCAACACATTTCTAAAAACAGTTACTCACATGAAGATTCCATCTTATGAAGCTATATTGCACAGACTCGAGGACTGCAGAGGAGACGAGGAGGATGGGGAGAGCCCATGGGTCCTCCTCTGAACAAACATTGGATAGTTTTTCATGTCGTAAATCAGATCTCATATGCAATACAGAACATTTTACTATTGGGGACTAGATTTCCACTCATTCTTATCGTAACTGTTCTGCTCCTGTGAGTTATTATTTTATGCTGTAACAAATTCTGATACCTGCATCAATAACCCTGTACCAACAGACCAACCTTTATTTATGTTTGTTTTTTTGTTCTAACAATGCTTCTAAGTGAAAACCCAATAAAAATTTAAACAACAAAAAAACGGTTACTTAGAATTATGCGTCCTGCAAAGATGGCACCAAGAACACAACTTTCAGTTCTGAAAAAGGGTGAAAATAAGCAACAAAAAACCTGCAAAAGGTTATGTGGCTTGCTAACATCTGTATTCATGTGTCCACTGTAGAAAAAACAATGAATAATAGTGGTGTTAATTGAAGGACTCAACTGAGGCAATGTTCAGATAATGGCATATGTGACACCTTGAAATCAGTGACATAGTAGCAAATGCAGCAAAAATTGAGCGAGAGCGTGGGAGAGAATGAGAAATTGATCCTGACCTTAACCCAGATGAGATGCAAAACATGACCTAAATTGGGCTGTTCAAGACATGCTAGACATAATGATTCTACACCTATTCTTTGTGGTAGGTCATTGGGCGGATGTGTAAGATCATCGACAAGACGTGTCTGTCCCCAACTCCAACACTGGAGCAGCACCTGATGTGGGATGACATTGCCATCTTGGCCCGCTACATGCTTATGTTGTCCTTCAACAACTCCCTAGATGTGGCAGCCCACTTGCCTTATCTGTTCCATGTGGTAACCCTGCTGGTAGCTACTGGGCCTCTGTCCCTGAGGGCCTCCACTCACGGTTTGGTCATCAACATTATCCACTCCCTCTGCACCTGCTCTCAGCTCAACTTCAGTGGTGAGGAAATGTTTGTTTATTTGTTTGCTTGTTTATTGGTCGGTGAATAATGGGAGGTATCCTCATAAAGCTTGATGCATGAGTTTGCATGGCATGCAGGCACACAATGGTCACACATGCAAAACGAAAAGCGCGTAAGCTACTTGTGACCTGAAAAAAGAAACATGTTTTTGTGTTGAATACAGAGGAAACAAAGCAGGTTCTGAGGCTGAGTCTGACTGAGTTCTCCCTGCCCAAGTTCTATCTGCTGTTTGGCATCAGCAAAGTCAAATCAGCCGCTGTGATTGCCTTCCGCTCCAGCTACAGAGACCGCTCATTCTCACCAGGCTCTTATGAGAGGGAGACCTTTGCACTGTCCTCCCTGGAAACCGTCACTGAGGCCTTACTGGAAATCATGGAGGTCAGCAGAGAAAATCTGGATTTTTACATGCGTTTTCACTTTTTCTCTGCCCTCTTAATACCCTTTTTTATTTAATAAAAAGTTATTATTATAAAACTGACTGTTTGTCTAATTAGTATATTTAGTTTATTAAATACTGATTGAGTTATGTGTCTTTGGTCCAGGCTTGTATGAGGGACATACCAAGCTGCAAGTGGTTAGACCAGTGGACAGAACTTGCGCAAAAGTATGATCTTCTTGTGTTCTATTTTATTTCATAAAGTTGCATAGATTTTCAGTGTGGAACAGGTATTTATGTGTCTTTGGAATCCAGGTTTGCGTTCCAATACAACCCATCTCTTCAGCCCAGAGCACTGGTGGTGTTTGGCTGCATCAGTAAAAGAGTGAGCCATGGCCAGATCAAGCAGATCATTCGAATCCTAAGCAAGGCTAGCCCTCTGCTCAGCATAGACCGGGTGAGGGCCTTCAGTCATTTGCATAGACGTTTGTAGAGTAAAGCTGCTTCACATTCATCAGTGAATTTTACTTAACTATCTCTTTGACTTCTTTATTTTATGCTTTGTACGGTGTAAACAGCTAACATTTCACAGAAATACTATGTTTAAAGTTTTGATCTTCTTCCTTCTTGCTCCTTTTTATCCACTCACTCTTCTTTCCATTTCAGGGTCTAGAGAGCTGTCTGAAGGGGCCAGACAATTACAACAGCCAAGTATTAATAGAGGCCACAGTCATTGCTCTGACTAAGCTACAACCTCTACTCAGCAAGGTATTCAACCAATATAGATCTACTTTTTTCCCCAACTGTGACATCTTGGGGTCACGGTTCTGCTCAAAATAAAATTGTTTCAAACTGTTTGTTCTTTTCCTTTCTTTTCAACTTGGTAACTCTCTGTGCATCATATTGTTATAATGTAAAACTATTGACTCTTTGTTTATCCCTATCCCCTGTGTAATATTAATTAAATTTGCCTTTATTTGTTTAATCTCCCAGGAATCTCCCATGCATAAAGCTCTGTTCTGGGTGGCAATAGCTGTGCTGCAGCTGGATGAAGTCAACCTTTACTCAGCTGGAACTGCCCTGCTGGAGCAGAACCTCCACACTTTGGACACAATGCGCGTTTTCAATGATAAGGTAAAACACATTATATACTGCTTTTTCATTCCTGCAGTTGTATTTTGTTTGAATTAAAGACCATCAATTGGATGACAGTCTACTTTTTGCTTTGTATATGTATAATTTAGTTTATAACAATGCCCAGAAGCATTCCTTATGTGAATATGGCTAATAACTTCACCTCATCCATTGTAGGCACGCTTTCAATTTAGAAAAGTGGGTTATGGTGATGATAAGTAACCAGATTACTGCAGTGTTTCTCAGGTTTCTCTCTGTGATCAGGTTATATTGAAGAGAATGTAAACACACTCAGAATGTTGTCTGGCACTGCACATCACCCATTACTTTTATGTAGAACTCTCTGACAGGAGCTAAAAAACTGATTGGAAGACGCCTTTTTTGTGTGTTAAATGTCTTCAAGAATCTAGTCCAGAGATATTTGATTCAGTATTTAGCACTAGACCGTGACTTCCATCATGTAGCCACCAGTAACATCTTTGTGCAGGAAATGTATTGTGGCCATACATCTACATGGCCATTGATAAAGAGTTTTTTTTACATATAATTTGTCCTCCAGAGTCCAGAAGAAGTATTTATGGAGATCAGACGTCCTTTAGAATGGCACTGTAAGCAGATGGATCACTTTGTCGGCCTCAACTTTAGCGCCAACTTTAACTTTGCACTGGTGGGCCACCTACTCAAAGGTAAAATGGTGTGTCATGAATCTAAAAACTTGTTTATAGCAATTTAGTCTGCGAAAACACAGTTACACAGACACACAAATCTGCTGTCAGTGTGATTTTAGAAATGAAGCTTCAAAATATGTACATAGGAAGTGCTATGTTTAAAAATGGCTATCTAAATTTAACTACAGTATCTAAGAAAGGAAGTCACATAGGGTGACTGTGAAAAGCAACGCGTTTTATTATGTGTGTGGGTTGGTCCTCCCTCAGCACTATATTTTGTTTGATTGTTTTTGTACACAATGTCATTTCCATTGCTATCTGTCTTTCTGTTTCTCACCATGTTTTATACATGTCTTTCAGGCTACAGGCACCCATCAGCCACCACAGTCGCAAGGACAGTGAGAATCCTTCACACACTGTTGGCTCTCATCAGCAAGCATCTGAAATGTGACAAGTTTGAAGTCAACACCCAGAGTGTGGCCTATCTGGCTGGTACTTAAGATGTTCAGTGTCATTTTACTGTATACTATTTCTTCTGGTAATTTTCAGCACTTTAATACATTTGAAATACCTTTCATTTGCTGGATATTTGAAGTCATCATGTGATGAAGTTGAGGAACTTAGGTAGTGTTTGCTAACTCAGATATCAGAGGATCTTAACATTAATCATTGAACCAATGTCTGAGCTGTCAACCCTTCTTAGTTGAAGTGGTTTGGGTGTGCCCCTCTAACAGCTATGATCACCGTAACTAACATTTTGTTGTTTTGTGTAGCACTACTCACTGTATCTGAGGAGGTCCGAAGTCGCTGCAGCCTCAAACACAGGAAGTCACTATTAATTTCTGACCTTTCCATGGACCCAGTTCCCATGGACACCTTCTCAAGTCATATGACTGATCCTATGTGCAGGTGAGCTGATTAAAAGAGAATAAAAACTAAGGATAACAAACTACGGTGGAAGTTAGCTCAAGAGCAAGAGTCTGCTCACTGGTGCAGACTTCTGTTTTCAGTAGTATTCTACTTGTGCTACACCAAATGTGTGTAAAGATCTCACAACAGACATTGCTTGCAGTAAAGCACAGGACTGGAGTGTCCAGCTTTTTGCCTGCATTACTCAAGTGTACTGCTTCAAATCTTGGTATGTCACTTTTGCGATTCATTTTAATACTCAAATAAGTGTCCAACCTAATACTGCAGTATTTAGATAGTTAGGTAGATAGTTAATTACAGAGTTAGGTTTAGTGCAAAAACTTCATGTGCTGACACGTAGGAGAAAATGAACACATCATTAGCATTCAACCTGGTCTTAATGAGCGACCATGCAAACAGCACTCACGCCCCCATAAACTGTTTTTTTAAAATATGCAATGACAAAAACAACTGATAGCAACTGATATCTGTTTTATACATTTTCTATATAATTTCTTGTGATTGTGCAATCAAAGCAGCAACATCATCGTCCTATGACCCCTCAACCTGAATGTAGGAAAAAAAATTTATGGGAAACTGCAGGAACCACCTGAATCCCTTTCTGGCTTCCTTAAAACTGACAATACTTTAATAACACAATTTGAAACAATAGTTTTACTAATAATTTATGGATTATTATAAAGTCCTGTAAATTACCCGCTGTGAACCGCCTGTGTTTTTTGTTCATTTATTTTTTAAACTTTTCTTCCGTGCTCTGCACATCTCAGATAAATCACTACAGTAATTTTAAGGCCAAAAACAAACTTTTGCAGACTGGTAAGAGAGCCCAAGCTATGATCAGAATCACAGCAGATTCCTTTGTCACACATTAGGTGACCATTCAAACAGTAACTTGTTAGTAATTTTGCCTTCTCACTACGTATGACACTGGATACTGTAGCTCCTGTGAAAAATAGAGCCTGAAATCAGAAGTACTCGACTCCCTCGTATAATATTCATACACGTAGCCTAAAGCAGATAACTCGTAAGCTGGAGAGGAGATGGTGTGTCACAAATTTAGAAGATCATCATTTAGCCTGGAGAAATAGTTTGCTGCTTTATAAGAAAGCCCTCTGTAAAGCTAGAACATCTTACTATTCATCAGTGATTGAAGAAAATAAGAACAACCTGTTTCTCTTCAGCACTGCAGCCAGGCTGACAAAAAGTCAAAGCACTGTTGAGCCAACCATCCCTTTAGCGCTAACTTGTAATGAATTCTTGAACTTCTTTACAAATAAAATTTTAACCATTAGAGAAAAAATTACCCATAATCATCTTACAGATGTAACATTATCTACAGCTACTTTTTGTACCATTGATATTCATTTAGAGTCTTTTTCTCCAATTGATTCTTCTGAGTTAACTTCAATAATTACTTCCTCCAAACCATCAACGTGTCTTTTAGACCCCATTCCTACAAGACTGCTAAAAGAAGTCCTGCCATTAATTAATCCTTCAATCTTAAATATGATCAACCTATCTCTAATAATCGGCTATGTACCACAGGCCTTTCAAGCTGGCAGTAGTTAAACCTTTACTTAAACAGCTATCCCTAGACCCAGCTGTCTTAGCTAATTATAGGCCAATTCTAACCTTCCTTTCATATCAA
>VUQG01030603.1:0-19093 GCA_015106755.1 Etia nguti | reverse complement strand
TACACGTAGCCTAAAGCAGATAACTCGTAAGCTGGAGAGGAGATGGTGTGTCACAAATTTAGAAGATCGTCATTTAGCCTGGAGAAATAGTTTGCTGCTTTATAAGAAAGCCCTCGGTAAAGCCAGAACATCTTACTATTCATCACTGATTGAAGAAAATAAGAACAACCCTAGGTTTCTCTTCAGCACTGTAGCCAGCACTCCCATCATGGCACCGATATTTTTTTGATTGCTGCATCATTACATGCTCTATTCCTGTAAGTATTAGTTAGTAGTCCAATGTTTAGTTTCATGACCAAAGATACAACAACAATTCTGTTTGGTTAGTTATCTGTCATTAGGGACGGCACAAAGTAAAACGTGAAACTCGGGGAGCATTATACCTTTAGCAGTAAACCTAAATACTAGCATGCTAATATTTAGCTTAAAATGCTCTTGTGTGGCTGTCTTACTCGTATGGCTGTAGACTCTTAATTGTGTTGAAGTACTTTTCGTGGAACTAGCCATTAGCATTTCGCAGCAGTTGGTGTATGCTTTCTAAGCACTCCTCTATTGGCTTCAGCTTTCAACCATGATTCAGAGAATTCCAATAAGTTGTCAACCTTCCTCCATTGTAAAATTTCTAGGTTAAAAATGAATCCTAAGTTTGTAACCTACTTGCTAATAATTGTTCTGTTACTGTCCTCTCAGAACTTTGAATGAGACTCAGCCGTGGACATCACCTCAGGTTTCAGAGCGCTACCTTTCAGCTCATTATCCAACAATGGGCCAGATTAGCCCTCGAACACGCAAGTCGATGAGCCTAGACATGGGTCAGCCTTCACAAGCCAACACCAAGAAGCTCTTGGGTGTGTCCAATCCCTCAGTTTTTTCTTACATCTGTCAGTCTTTCCTTAGAAAGAGCCCCCGAATTTCTGTGTTAAATCTCCAGATTTCAAGTCTTCTGTGTTTGTGTTTTGGTTAGGCACCCGGAAGAGCTTTGATCATCTCATATCAGACTCCAAAGCACCAAAGAGACCAGAAATGGAGTCAGGCATGACTACCCCTCCAAAGATGAGGCGTGTAGCAGAGAACGACTATGAGATAGGTGAGAGTATACCACAAGGTATTGATCCTATCATTTCCTTCTATGTTTGATATGATTCTGAAGTTTGTTCAAGGACATATTGTATGTGATACCTCATTGTTGTAATTACAGAGACACAGAGAATTGGAAACTCTCACCTTCGCAAGGTGTCTGTATCAGAGTCCAATGTTCTGCTGGACGAGGAGGTGCTTACCGACCCAAAGATCCAGGCTCTGCTGCTCACTGTGCTGGTGAGGAAACACACCATACAGCTTACTTTATATGCTGTAACGTTTCAGCTCATGTTCACTTTTCACTCATGTTGTTGTTTTCCAGGCCACCCAGGTCAAATACACCACTGATGACTTTGACCAGCGGATTCTGTATGAGTATTTAGCTGAAGCTAGTGTTGTCTTCCCAAAGGTTTTTCCAGTTGTGTAAGTAGTGAACCTGTTGTCTAGTCCTGGTTATCTTAAGGTTTACCTTTTTTTTTTTTGTCTGACCTGAAACATTTGACCTTTGAATTTTTCAGATATTTGTGGAGTATAAAGGGTAAAGTCTTCATGGTTATAACTGGGACCCAATAGAAGCAGATAGGATCAAATGGCTGCTGCCAGTGTTATGTTCAATCTGTTAAGTCTGTTCTTGTTCAGATTAGGTGTAATTATCCTGGGATCTTTTTGGACTTTGATAGATTTTCTGTAGCGATAGGCCAGGCTTCATTTTGCTCTTAGATAGGGAAGCTTTCCAAAAATATATTTTGCCACTCTACCACCAGACTCAATAAAGAGCCATGGTTCCATATAGGAGGCAGCTTGCTCAGTCTTTTATCTGAATGGTTATCAATGCCTTCTAACCAGTATTTTCAGTTACAATGTTAGTTTTAACAAATAATTCCTACATCAGAACAGACGACCTCTGCAATAGGTGTTCACTTTACTAAGATTTTATAATACTGGAAGTTTATTCTAATTTTTACATTCTTTGTGGTAATTGTCAGTGAAAATGTACCTCGATACTTTCAATTACCAGTAAAACCCTTTAGCTTTTTATGTAAAGGCAAACTTGTATTACCACATAACCATGTGCCCCAATATTGTTTTCTCTGTTCACCTTCTCAGCCATAATCTACTGGACTCCAAGATCAACACTGTGCTATCCATGTGCCAGGATATCAATCTCCTGAACCCTGTCCACGGCATTGTCCAGAGTGTGGTGTACCATGAGGAGTCACCCCCCCAGTACCAACCTTCCTATTTACAAAGTAAATTAAACTGATGTTTCATTTACAAGCTATACACACCACTTTTCCTAGTTTTGCACTTAGGGGACATAACTAATGCTAACAGGTACTGAAAATGGATAGAAGCTTGTAGATATTCATTCACTGAGTTGTCTTCCATGTAGCTTCTCCTCATCACTCACCTCCCTGTTCTTAGAAGCTTGAAAAAGAAGACAACTGGACTTCTTTAACTTTATGAAGATGTTTCACTACTTCCATTCCCCTCTCTTTCTTTCTCTCATTTCACAGGCTTTGGCTTTAATGGACTTTGGAGGTTTGCCGGACCCTTCTCTAAGGTACAAATAACATTTTCCCCCTGTCAATTTGTTATTTTCACCTGGGCAGCTTTAGCTGCCTCGCAGTAGAATTTCAGCTTACTAAGGAAGTACACAGCAGTTCTACAACCAGCTTGTCAATTGGTGTGTTGAAATATGAAGCATCAACTCTTGGAAGCACATGCATAAACACCAAGCAGTAGAAGAGAGGCTGAAAATTATCTGTGGTCTGCTTTCAAGCTGATATTGAATTATGCCGCTTCTGAGCAATAGCAAAACCCAAAACTCAATAATACAGAGTCCTGAATTGCACTGACAATGTTGACTAAATTCTTAAAACAAAAAAGAATTTATTAGACTGAATATTTATTTAGTTTCTTACTTTTTTTTGCTTTTACTTTTTTAAACAAATGTCACCAATTTAGATATATTAATATTGAATGGTTCAGCATGGAATCCTAATATTCACACTTTTACTTTTTTCTGCAATGTTTCATGTACATGTGTGGACCAAAGAGCTGTTTGGCATCACCTCAGTGGAATAACGCGTTTCACTGTCTGTAGCCGTCTCTGTGAAACTACCCCATACAGATATTGTTGTTCTGTGACAGCAACCAAAATACTTTTTAACTGTGTACAGTATTGAAGTAACTGCAAACTCCAAAAGTGATTTAGTATAGTAGAGAGAATATCTGAGGGTGACTGAAATGTTTTTTAGTTTAGACATACCAGTTTAAGATCCTGGGAGAACATATTCTATATCTTTACAAAACTTAAGTTTATGCAGAAAGATGTTCAGGGTCAGTATGAATTTGCTGTCTACCTCTCTCTAACACACACAAAGACACACACTCTCTCACTCACAAACACACACAGAAAGTGTTTTATTGTCCTTCTCCATCAGTTTCTTCCATATTTACTGCATAACATTTTTGAAATGTTTCAGTCGGGTTTCATGGCCCACAACAGAATCTGCCCTGCTGGAAGTATACAATGATCTGCTCCTGTCAGTTTACTCTGGGGACTGTACCGTCCTCCTCCTCCTCAACCTGCACTTTAGTGCTGGTATCAGTGGCAGAGAACTACACTGGTTCAATTCAATTCTATTTTACTATATTGGACCAAATCACAACAGCAGTTGCCGCAGGGCGCTTTACCTCATACCTGAAAAAAAGAACTTTCTCTGTCACCATTGGAAATTATTCTTCAACAGCAACACTTTGCTGTGTACTTCAGGTTCCATCTCAGGTCCCATCCTGTTCTCTCTGTACATTCTTCTATTGGGTCAAATCATTGTTTTCACACAGAAAAAGATTCAAGTGAACTCCAAGCAAACCAAAATGCATCATTACAAATGAGACTGTTTAATCCGCTCATTGGCCAAATGTGTCTGGGGTGGGAGCAACAAAAGTAAATACAGGAAGAAGGTGCCGTGTTAGGGACTATTGGAGAACGCGGAGAATTTGTGTTCTTTACATGGCTAGTTACTAGCTCATACAGACCTTTTCACATCTGTAGTACCTTCCAGCATTGAAAAGACAGAGCACACGTGGCTATGGGACGTTCTTTAGCTCAAACTTGTAGCATACACCTGATAGTTGGTTCGGACACCTACTAATCGGGTGGTTGGATCCCCATCTGCTCCAGTCTGCATGCCAGATATTCTTGGAGTGTGCGTGTGAATGTTAGATAGAAAGCACTTGCGTAGAAAGAGCATAGTAAAAAGTGCTTGTGCAAATGGGTGTGAATGAGTTGTGTAAACCACTATATAAGAAACCAGTCCATTGACCATTTACAAACGAACCGCACCAAGGTGAAAACGAACCAGAGTTCAGTTTAAATGAACCAAACACCATCAGATGTGAAAGCACCTTTAAACTCAGAGGAGAAAGGTCAAATCTGCTCCCTTAATTAAGTCTTTTAAAACGACTTAAAACTTATTTTTAGTCCCTGGTATTTGAGTTTATCTGAGTCTTCTGCTCATTGCATCTCCTGTGCCTTTTTGGGGTCATGATTGTGTATGTTTAGCATCCCCAAATATCATTCATTTCTTATTTCTTTATTTATTTCTGTGTTCTCTTGTTTTTTTTCCCCATTCTACCTTTAGTACAGCACTTAAGTTTAAATATGTATAAGTATACTGTTACCCCTTCCAAAAGATTTCCGAGTGTGAGTAGCAGCCAGGTGCTGCTAATAAAATGCACTTGATGAACCAATCATCAGCAAGTGTCAGGACCTTTAGAAATCCAGTTTTGGCATTAAGATTATTTATTAGTGGAAAAGACTCAAACAGTTGCTAATCTTAATTTGAGCAAACTAACCCCAAGTTCAAACCATGCAATACTTAGTGAAACTGCAAAATACCCAAAGGCAGGCTATACAGGCTTCAGCTAGCATGTTAAATGTTTATGACAGTACAAGTAAAGGAAGACTAAAGTGTGGCTTAGTTTGGTGGGATTTCTAGAAGAAAGCCTTTTCTCTCTAAAATGAACGTGGCAGCACAGATTAGGTTTGTAAAGATACATCTGAGCAAACCACAAGACTTATGGAACAGTTTTCTGTGAATAAACAAGAACAAATTAGAGATGTTTGTCATTAATGCATGCAACCATGTTTTGGAAATATCAAGTACAATATATCAGCACAAAGATGCTATCGAGCGTGCTGGGGGAGAGCTGATGATTCGGCCTTATGTTGCAGCCACAGCATCTGGCCACCTCGTTGACCATGAGCTCCTCTGTATACCAAAGTATTCTAGAGTCAAGGGGCCAACTGTCTGACAGTTAAAACTTGATGAAAACTGGGTCATGTCAAAAAATAATCTCCAGCACACCAGGAAATCTGCAACAGAAAGGTTGAAGAAGGAGAGAATTAGGTGTTGTCGAAAGCCCAAAGTCCAGTAAGTATTCAAAATAAAAAGTGTCTATGGGAGGTAATCAAATGTCTAAATAAAAAAAAAACTTTCATCTGCACAGTTGTTTTGTCAACACCACCAACAGTTTTTTTTTATGAAGCAAATAGTAAAGTAATGTTAAATAATATAAAAAGAAGAATAATCTTAATTATAACCAGTGAAACAGTATGTTACCATCTAATCCAAAAAATCCGCCTGATAAAGTGTTGACATGGGCAAGATTTTTATGCTATTTTGGCATTTGGTTGCAGTGGTTATACAGACATCATTTGGTTTCACTGACTGAAGATTAACCTACTCTGTGCTGCTATTAGACCTTAGTAACTGACTCTGACATTTCTCATTGTGTTTGCTGTTTGTGCAGCAAACCCAGATCCCAGACTACGCTGAGCTGATTGTCAAGTTCTTGGAGGCATTGATTGACAGCTACCTGCCAGCAGCTGACGAGGAACGAGGGGAGGAGCAACTGAGGACACCTACTTCCCCCTACCCTCCTACCAGCCAGAGCCAGCTTAGCATCACTGCCAACCTCAACCTATCAAACTCGATGACCTCACTGGCCACTTCACAGCACTCACCAGGTGTCCATCTCTCTCTACTACACAAACATACACTCACAATAATTCTCTGTATTAAAGCTTCCCTGTTTTTTCACTTTGTGTACATGTTTGACTTCATCATCTAGTCGAAATCAAATCAAAATTTTCTCATCCAAGTCACACTCCAGAGAGAAAGCTGGTCACCTTCTTTTGTTTGAAAAGAAAATTCTTGTAAAGGGTTAAATATTTACCAGGAAATTTTCTTCATCATAAATCATCTTGAGGGGGTTCGATGCTGAGAATTAATTTTTTGGACTAGAATTACTGCTTACACAAAGAGAAGACTTTCACATAGTGTTTGCGCATAGTTATAAATTAACCTTATTAACATATATTAACATTGTCATAAATGTCACAAATGGCGGCCATGATGAGTAGTGTTATGACATGTCAGCCATCTGTCTGTGTCTTGTGTTACAGACAATAAAACTGAAAAAGTTAATCTCTTAGTGATGAATCATCAAAGAAGCTTCACAGAATTCTAAAGAGAGTGGTTCATGTTACTTGAAGTTGGACTAAAAACATCTTTCTAAAGGAAAGCAGTCAGTGACGGGAGAGGTGATGTTTTAGATGTTCTAACTTGCAGTGACACTGGAAAGAGATCTCAATAAAGTTTCTGAGGCAGTACTCACATCTACCAAACCCTGATTAAGGAGTATGGTTAAAAATACTAAATTTGCATTGTTTCCCTTTTTACCTTCATCTCTAGAATCGGGCTACAGTAACATCAGCAGCTCGTCTATTTAAGAATAGACGAGCTCCTGTAAATTCATAATTAGTGGTCGGTTCCATCTTCTGCATGCTCAACCCAGGAATTACCCTTAGCTTAAACAAGCACCCGCTGTGAGGTATGGTTTATAGCTATTTCCAGTAGTGAGAACAGGTCTGCCCTTGGGTCTTGTGTTGTGTGCTGGATGTAACAAAGAACAACACAAGACACTGTCCTGACCTGATTCTTCAACAGTTTATGTTATGAAGTTGAGGGATATAATCATAGGCATTTTTAGACTACTAAGAAATTAACGTAACAGTGAGTGGCAGTTTACTTTATTTGTACAATGAATACAGACAGTCACAAATGCAATGCAGTACAGAAAGGAGAAGAAACCCAAAGAGCTTATTTGAAGTCTGTCTAATTAGACAAACAATATTATAAAAAAGGTAAGAAATGTATGTATATTTCTAGAAAAACACACATTTACAAACTCTGCAAGTCTCCATAGAACCTAACCAAAAGAATTACCATTCTTAAACTTTTAGCATCCATCCATAAATCCATCTATTTTATTTTCCTTATTTCAAGGTCACAGGTTACCTATCCCAGCTGTCATAAGGCACAGGCTAAATAGAGAGACAGACAATCATTTTCATTGACAGTTTGCATCAACCTAAGATGCATGTCTTTGGACCAGGAGGAAGCTGAAATACCCCAGAAAAAGTCCACGCACTGAGATGACATGCAGACTCCACACAAAAGGGCCCAGTCAGCCACTGGATGTAGATGCAGGACTGTCTTGCTGTGAGGTGACAGTGCTAACCACTGCACCACGTCTTCTTCGCAATACCTTTCATTCATCAGACTTGTAACTGTTTCAATTAGATAAATTCCCAAGATTAGAAATATGTGGCTGGTAGCAATAGCAATATAATCTAAAGAGATTTTAAGAAAAATGAAATGGTCGAGAAAATAATCCCAGACAAGGGGAATGCCTTTAAAGCCTGTCATTCCTGTGTTCCTCCAGGTGTAGATAAGGAGAATGTCCAGTTGTCCCCCAGCTCAGCTTTGTCCAGTGGAGGTCGTACTCGCCATGGTTCAGCCAGTCAGGTCCAGAAGCAGCGCAGTGCTGGCAGCTTCAAGAGACCCAGCATCAAGAAGATTGTCTGATCGACCAGAGAAGACAACAGCCCCCACACACATATACTTTCTTTCTCGCCCTCTCCACCTGTCCCAGGCCTGCCAGGCCTCATGCTGCACTCCACATTTACTCTTTAGTTCCTCCTTCACGGTTGTTGCTTTGCCAGAACAGGTGATCGTGTGTTTTGAGGAATATTAGCAAGGGCAAACTTGAATTCTGCTGCTTGATTTTTATTTATTTTATAATTTTTTTATCATTATAATTGTTTTCCTTTTTTTTCTCAAATCTTTAAATTCAGACAGTACATGGTGTCAGACAGGCTCCTTCTCTTCATAGGGACAGCGTTCGGCAACACTTTAACTGTCTTGCAGTGAGGGAAGCCACACGTGAAGTGGAAAAGACTGAAGGGAAGATGGTGTGGATGGATTTGGATGTCGACTGTGACGTGTCTTGTTTTACACGGGCACAGTCCAAACAGGAAGTTTCTGACTTTAGGCAAGTCCCTTGGCCTTCCTCCAGACTAAATATTCCAGTGTCAGTGAGATGGACCAACGACAACAGTAATAGGTGATTGGGTGTGTCTGCGAGAAAAGACCTCTACTCTGGACATCTCAGCTCCCCTCTCCCAGTACTGTACATATGTTACATAGATTATGTATAACTAGTCCTTAGTTCTAATTTAGATGTGGATGTTTTCTCCATGGTGTGCCTTTGTCAGGGTTTTTCAATGTGTACAATTTGTAAAGTAAAATTAAAATCTTGCTGGGGACAAAGACCAGGTACTAATCTTGGAGGCGAGCCATCCATATCTTCACAAGTTCACCAAGCTATTTCACGACAGGCCTCCAATGATCATCAAATATACAATCATCAATGTACCCTGCTGCCTGAAAATATTTATCTTGTACAAGTAGATCATAGTACACGAATCATCTATTTACTTTCTATAAACTGTCTTTCAACATTAAGATTGCAAAACACTAGAGAAAATGCATCTGTAAATAGCTGCGAGCTTTCGGGTTTGTTTGGTTTTTCTGTCCTCGTTTTTTTTGTTGATATTTTATTATGAACTGTATTTTTTTTAGCAGCATAGCATTTAATTTGTTTACACATGGACCATGAAAATTGAGTAATAGGCAATAATCCTCAACTCTCAAACTTTGTCAACCTCTACCTTTTTTTTTTTTTCCACACAAACAGGAAGAACACATTACTGTTAGCTTGGTGCAATATGTGGCCAACTTCTGAGTTACTTGTTCAAATAGAGATTTAACTCATAGTGGACAGCGTGGTATGGAGGTGTGCTTCATCTCGGCAATCTGAGCTGGATCCTTGAAAGGAAAATCCAACCAGAAAGCAGCTTCATCTCTTAGAAGAGTTGACTGTGCTGTTCTGTTTTTAAATCTGACTAAAGTCACCACTGTTCCCTTCTGTACGAAGTGAAAATCAACAAACTCGTCACTGTCATGCTGCTGTTCGCAGCCAGTCTTGCCTCCTACTTGGCTCATAAATGAGCCCGTAGCTCACGTCCTGAGCCTCTGCCGTTTTGAGCTTTCAGTGACCTTTGCTGTGCAATGATCATTTTCATAACAAATTATTACTAAATATTAGTTTTACTCACAGAAACTCATTACCTTTATTATTCAGGATGATTTTCAAAATTAATGTATTTTATCGACAAACACTTTGTCAGGAAACATTACCAGTATTGAAATAATAATATTCGTTTTTGCTTTTTCATGTTCTTACAAACATTGATTTTGAAAATGAGCCTCAAACAGGCATTTTTTAAAAATTGTGATTATAGCCATCAGCTGCTTTTTCCCAGACGTCTTTGCTAAGATGGAGTATTAAGTAATCTTCCATCTGCCCAGCCCTTAAAACCATGTCTGAATCCCATCTACTGGACAGAAACTGGTTCTGAATTATGTCAACAGTGTCAGAAGCGCCTGTTTCCAAGATGTAGGTGTCATGTTATCTTTATATACACCTGATAGCTCACATCAGTTTCAAAAAGTGTAAAATTAAACAATTTTCTACAAAAATACCCAAGAACACAAAACAATAGGTCACAGAGCAGGACAAAGCACTAAGACTGTGACATATGGTTCATTTGTATAGATCCTTTGACCTTTTCTGAGAACAAAATGGTTGATCAAAGAGGCTGACAAGAAAGTGACTGACTATGGTGGCATCTGACAGTGCTTGACATTTACTTTATATGTAGCTGCCCACAAAAAAAAAAATCAGGTATTCAGCAAGAAATGGGCGTCATACCCTGCTCCATTTGGTATGGTTTTCTAGCATTACTGAAAAGTGGTGAAAAAAAATGTGGTTTCAGTTTCAGTCCTTCAAAGTAATTCCAGAGCTCCCAGTCTGCATGATCATACAGATGACAGGTCTTCACTTGCACAGACTGAGCAGATTCTTTGGAAGAAGTACATGGTAGTAAATGCTTTTCATCTGTGTGGCTTTAGAATGGTCTACATAATAAGAATTGTGTTTCAGCTCATTTACTACATATCACGGGAACTGTGCATCACTGCTGACTGTTTTCAAAGCATGCTGTTGTGTTTTAGATGCTGTACTGCAGTTCTAACTTTCAGGGCAGCCTGCATGTGGTAATAGAAAGTGAGATAACAAAGAATCTGCAGTACAACCCAACACGTCTCTACATGCAATGGCGTCAAAGTATAAGAAACCTGAATGGTTTACTTTTACACTTACACTGTTCCAGTCACTACATATGTTGGTCACAATACTCCAAAAATTGTTCACAATTAAAATTAAATCATTAAAAATTATTGGCTCTTTCATTATTGGGTTTTTTAAACCGCCAGTCATTGCTATCATTATTGTCTCTCCAGTATTATTATTATAATAATAATAATTATTATTATTAATCTTCACAGTAACAATAAACCTCTTACAACACAAGCAGTCATGACGGTCAGTATAGATTACTTAACCTGCCATGCAGGCTGATCTGGATGTTGGAACCAGTAGCTGTTTTGAGAAAATGACTTGCTTTGGAAGTGATCACAAAATTTGTAGTCACACTTTGTCCTGGATCTTTGCAGTTAGTCAAAACATTTTAATCTATGCATAAAAAGAGTTGAGTATTGTTGAACAACTATGAATTTATTTTAAACATATTTTTTAAAGATTAATGTCATTTGTTGATACATCTGTGAATCGGTCGCAACAGATTTCTTTCCTTGTCTTGTAGTGGTCTGACAGGATGTTATTTTCTACTGTGCATGTAGCTCTTTCAGTCAGTATATCATGAGATTTGTCATAAAGAAGGTAGAGAAATACTTTAATGAAGGATGTTTAGTTAAATAAATGAACACATGAAACGTGACTTCTTATGTTGGCCTCCATGAGGCCATCGCTAACAGATTTTCTTGTATAAAATCAAAGAGTCAAAATCAAACAAGAAATATGTATTGCTGAAGTCCAAACATTGTTTTAAAGTACAAGAAGTTAATAAATGCCCAAAGAGATCCATTGATGTACAATCTGAAAGGGCCGGGAGGAAAACAGCATCTCTGAATGTTCCAGGGGGCTTCAGACTTGCAGCTTTCTGGTCAGAGTGCTGAAAATGCAGGTAACTCTGGACACTTGACAGTTCTTCTATGTCAACTTCAGGCTACACAATTTGTCCATCTGAAATACTCATTCTGTCAGAATAGATGGTAATAGAGACCAAAATCTTTTGCCTTAATTTGACAGAGACATATAATTGGATCCATCAATATTGCTTCCTGACCAATCGTAGCACGGTGCCTTTCATGATTTGTGAGATGTCATTAGGATGGATTTAAAAGGAAGTGGCTGCTGGGAACAAGAAAAGTATTGTCTGACGCTAGCTCCCTCATCCACTTTTCTCATTTCTAGTGTGTAAATCCTCTCCTATAGTCTTAGCCCCTTACACCCAAAATGTGAGTGGTGGCGGTGCAAACGCAAGGAGAAATGAGTCATTGCAACACCTATCTACAATGAGCATGAACGTCAATGTTTATTGAAAAATTCACACGGACGTGACAAGAATGTATGGATGCAATTTTTTATACACCAGATGTGTGTTGTTAAATCACGCCATCATTCACCTGAGAACTACAACTTTCATGCCGAGATGGATTTCCAGGTCACAGGCAGATGTAAAACTGGAGACTGTCAAAGATGGGCTGTTAGTGCACTCTGTATTACTGTTGGTTGTAGAAGTTGTCTTATAAGGTAAAAAAAATAAGGTGACCATTCTGTCACTTTGACTGTCATCCAATGTGAATTTAATAATGGGAATTTAAAAAAAAAAAAGAAAAAGAAAAACATCAGATGTGATGTCCTGTATCTGCATCCTAATATTTTGTCTCTAATCCTGGCATTAGAAAGTGTTGGTGGTATGACTCACAGTTGTATAACTGCTAAAAAAGAAAAAAAAAAATCAAGCCCTTCCCTATAATTTGAAGCATCTATAGACCTTGAAGCTACTGATGATACTGAACAGATACCGCGTGTTTGATGTGTCAAAATCTTATTTCACATCAGATTTTCCAAAATATTCTTGTATATGTTAACATTCTAGAGTCAAACTGCAGTCACTGGCCACTGTCTTAGTTAGGGAGAGATTATCCATTCTCCTTATGTAACTAGGCCTACTCTAAGATCAAAATGCAGCATCAAGTTTTCTCTCTTCTTTTTCTTTTGACCTTCAATTTGTTAAAACTCAACGAGAAACTCGTGAGATGTGGATCATACAAGATCACACAGTCAGTGCAGCTGATGCTGTTAAGGGACATATTTCTTTAGAGTTCAGTGTCAAAATTGCATTGAAACATCTCACGAGTAAGTCTGTTCATGATCTCTGCCCACCACTCCTCACAAGTCAACTGTTGTTAAAGCTATACTACAGAATTATGTCCACAGCCATCCGGTCAAAGAATCAGCTACTATACCTTTAACCAAACACAATCAGGAAACATCTGAAGGTCAGCTGTATTTGAGGAACATGGTAACGGGTTTCCATTATTTCCAGGTTTTAGTTTGACTTGTGTGAATGAAACTATTAAAAATATATATCCATAACCTCTGACACAAGTGGTTTACTTGCACTAATTTAAAAATGGTCATGGGTTTGTAAAGATGAAAAACTTCAAAATGCGGCATGTTTTATTTGATGTTATGCAAAATTCAGTGTCTGTAGAGTATTAGCTGGAGTTTTGTTTTTAATGCAGTATGTGTGGAATTGTAAATACTTTGTGTACAATTTGAGATGGTATATTTACTATACTGTACATACGTGTGACATTGTATCATTTTGTTTTTGTAAAACAGTTAGTTTCTGTATAATAATAAACAAATTTAACTACTCCAGTGTTAGTAATAAAATGTTTTACTCTTCACAGTGTCTGATGAACCAACACTTTGACATAAAGCTCACAATTATGAATTTGTATGACTTTTTTAGTAAATACATCTTGGCAACAATGTAAATTTAAGTTTCTGAAAAAGTGCTCATAGGTCTGTTTCAGGTGAATATCTCATATCTTCATACTGTCTTCTACAGCATAGGTCCCCCTACAAGGGTGCAGTCAAAGTTCCTACAAACATACACTAAATGATGTACACAGTGGACTACAGGCAATCTATAAATGATATGAAGATTGTTGTTCAGATTTAACAGAGTTGTGCCACCAAAATCTGTGGTATGAAACATATGCCTTTTTTCTTTTGTGAATTACACTTGTCCATTATAAATAAAGATGCCGGAGAATATATATATTATTTATTTTGTCTTAATCCTCAAAGTAATTCAATTATATTTTTCTATATATCCATTGGCACGGACAATAAGACACTATTATTTGCTAATTCAATCTATTTTTTAAAATTGTAACAAAACAAAAAAATCCATCAATACAAAATCAGAGCATAATTGTCTTTTCTTTTACAGTTCTGTTTCCAAATTTGTAACTTAATATTTTAATACTTCTGGTCTTCACTATAAATTTGGTACCTAAAACGGATTATTAATTTATGATTGTCTGTTATAAACCAGCATACAACTGATTTCTTGTGTTTGATAAGTTACATTTTATTAATTGCAAAACCAAAATAAAATAGTCCGTTGGTTAAAAATTAAACTTACATTCCAGTTTTAACCACAAAATCTGGTTTGCGCTGCACCACATGCAATTTTAGAATGACCCCCATGCATGTGTTTAGACTGTTGGAAGAAGCCAGAGCCACACAGGTGCAACAGGATCAAACGGCAAACTGCTGAGAAAGGCTCCAGCTGACCAGAGGCATCTACTATCAAGCAGGATTTTGGCTGGTCCAGGTAACTTCAGGGTTAACCCTGGGACGACCCACACCTCTGGAGCAATCATTTCTTGGGCCCTCAGATGAAGTAAGCCTGGCTGTAGCTGATTTCCGTTGCATTTTTGGGTCTTACTTCTTAAAGGTTCTCTGATTCTGGGCTGTTTGGGTGTTAAAAGTTAATTCGTTAGTTACACGCCCAGGAACGCCAAGATCTTGTCAAGCCTGTGGAGTTTGGTAGAGATTGGATGAGATTTCTTTAAGTTATAACAATTATGAGCTTCATGTGGAAATATTGAAATTTGCCAGGCTGCCAGGTTCACACCCTTTAACGTAGACTCACAGTTTTCAATGTAACCCAAGACCAACTGTTCCCACTTGGTGGCGTTGTGACCATTGTCAAATATGGCAGGTGAAATGTGTTCAGGGTCAAAGCCTTATCACACCTGAAAATTCTGGTCCAGATTGGACAATTCATGTGTGGGTGACAGCATATTAAAATTCCATAGTGAATGATCAAAATTCCCCGTGGTGCCACGGACACGCCCTTTGAAGAAAACTCAAAAGCTCCACAGTTTAATATGGCCCAGATCTTTAGTTTAGACTGACCAAATATGAAGTTGATCCGATAAAATCCCTAGGAGTTTGCAAAAGTACAACACCTGGAAAAGGCAAAATCAAAAGTTTCAAATAAAATTTTTTCAGTTTTATGAGTTTTTGAGGATTTTAAAAAGCCAATTTTTGAGGAAAATAATAGTAATAATAACCGGAATGGGGCCTATCTGACTTTTTCACATACATGATTTAATACAGGGTTTAACTTTAAACTTCAAAATCTCTTCATTACATTTTCTTCTTTTCTGTGTTATTATTAAAATAGAAAATTTATTTCACATTTGAACATTCAATATGGATATAATTCACATGTTTCAGTTTATGTAATTCTACTTCAGTTAGATTTGTCTCTAGCATATTCTCACATGACCATTCATTTGAACATAATCCCTTTTTAAGTGAAACACAGGAATACTTTCTTTACTTTTTCTCTTTAAAACTCTGGCCATTTCTCAATATGCGTATTTGTGTTTACTTGAATTGTGATACGTCATCAGTCGCAGACCAAGTACTGTTCCAAGTACGCTCAAAATGCGTGGATGTATTCTCGCTCCTCCCCTTCTATGGAGCATGCATTGGTGGTGACTTGTACAGCCAAATATCCCAGAATGCATTTTGTCCAAAACTCAAATGGCGGAGGAGAGTGGGTAAAAAGTTTGAAATATTACTGTTTCTGTGACACAAATTAAACTTTTAAGAGATTTTCATGCGAGAATGTAGATGTGTAAACTTCAAACCCAAACCCACCAGCTTGATACCTGACGGTGAGGTCAAGGTTCACTAGAGCCGGCGAGAACACCTGACTCCCGGCACATTGTTTTCAAAAAATGTGAGGAAATGAAGCCATGTCGTACATATTTCCTACAGTTGGTGCGACCCTTTTTGGTACAGCTGACCTTACTTGGCAATTAAACCTGTGTGTTATGTCTGACTACTCCTGCTTTGTGGAGAGGAGGGTGGTTCTTCTTCTTTGGGTTTGGCAGGCTAGATGAAACAATGGCGTGTTGCTGCCATCTACTGTTTACTACTTCCCAAGTTTTCTTCTAAATAAGCAAGCTAGCCACACACTAAGCCTCAGGTCTCTATATTCTTTCATACAGGTTAGCACTGCATAAGTAATGTAACAGCTTTCCTTTAAAAAATATTAAAAAACAATTTCTCCAGTTGATCCAAGTCTCTGAACAGCTTTTCCCTGTGATGAACATGCTTCTTGCATTACATTAAGATGTCTCTAGGGTCAGGTCAGGTCTGGTTCTGTTCCTTAAATGCTAATAAACCTGCAGCTGAATCACTATATATGATGCAGTATCATGCCTTTGGTCCTCAACCCACCAGAGAGCCCATAAAACTGCCATCAACTCTACTGTAAAGACTAAACATGCAATCTGATATGCACAAGCTTTTTTTTAAAAACTCCCTTTTCACGTATGTACACATTACAAGCCACTCTGCTACTTACATGACCTTTGACCCATCTGTATAAATTTGTAAATAGCCATTCCAAAGCTGTTCCATCCTAGAGTAGGTTATTTTTACAATATCTACTGAGTTCTTTTTCCTGTTCTTGTTGAGTATCTATAAGTTAACCTCAGGACCCGGAATCAGCCATGATAGTATACCTGACCAGCAGACAGGAGGACACACGTCCATGTCAACAAAGCCAATTTTTTCATGCCATGGATTTCAACTTCTCATTAAAGTTGGTTTTGACTTTCTTTGCTGACCCCAAGAATTCCCAGTGCTAGCCCAGTTTTAACCAGAACTATTACATTTTGTACTTTTATTTTTATTAAATACTTCAGCCCAAGCTTATATTTTCTGATTTTCAAAGGCAATTCACCCATGTCTATTAAAAGGACAATATTGGAGTGGTGCAAAAATATCCGGTGCACACTCGTAGAGCTTTCGACCGAATTATAACCAGCTTTTTGATCACTGAAGGGGCAGCTGATCGATATGCCATACAACCATAGTCAGTGACAGACGTAATGCTGGCTCTTTATATCATCAACAATGATTCTGGCACCCCATTCAGACCCGGCTAGGCACCTTAGCACATTAATTATCTTTTCACGGTTTATGCAAATATTCTCAATATGGGTTTTCCAAGTCATTCTGTTATCCAACCACATTCCAAGAAATTTTAACTGCCTTACGCTCTCAAGGTCCTTTCCGTAGACTTGCAGATGCTTAGTTGGTACCTTCCTTTTATGTCCAAATATCATACACTTATTTTTATCAATAGATATTTTAAAGCCCCAATCGTTATCCCACATAACCACATTCTCCAAGGCTTTCTGAATTTGAGAGAAAATATACGGAAGGAATCATCACTGGCAGAAGTAACATTTATTCTTAATCTAATGGGTCTCTGTTTATAGGTGCAGCATAAACCTGTCCAGCTCCACTTACATTTTCCACCTGTTTAACAGCCTGTATTGATGATGGCAGTGGTGTCTTCTTGTTTGTGATTTCTCAATGCTTCAATGAACCTCTTGGGTGAAAGAGGAGGCCAAGAGGTAGCCCAAAAGTTTCTGTCTTACTGGACCTGTACAGGCCAAGAGGAGTGTGCAGGTTTTCACCTTCACACCACTCCTCTTGTTCTCCTAGACAATTTATCAAATCTAATATCTGTTATCCAAATCCAGCCCACTTGTTATAGTTAAACTGAAGAAACACTCCAACATTTCAACTACTTCAAAACTGTGCCACACACTCCTGACCAGGAACCAGGAGGGTGGTTTTTGGTGATCTACCTTTTTAACTTGCTGTTTGGTGACCAACTTAATGGTTTTGTTATGTTTCCTCTCTTTTATAGGTGTTAGCAGCTTGTCCGTCTCTTTTACTTTAATTATCCAGAGTTAGGAGCAGGAAGCAGAGTTGCAGTCTTACACGCCTGTCTTCAGCTTCTCTTCTCCTGTATAAAATCACCATTTTGTCATCTGATGATTGAAATAGACAACTATCGCATAATAAGTGGCCACACAAAGCTAGTTATTAACTCGCTAAGTTAACGCAGGGTTTCCCACTGTCTTGGCAGCATCTAATCAATCTAAAATGGGTGTTTCACATTGATATGACTCTTCTTCCACAGAAAATGATCCCATGAGTGCCACTTACTCCAACAGCCTTTGTTTAGTTCTACCTGCCACCGAGTCTGCATTTGGTCCCTTTAACCTTTACTCCATGACAGTCGCATGATATTTTCTGTAACACCTATTTTGCATCACAGAATGTGTATATATACACACTCTTCCAGAATGTCTCATAGTTTTATCAGGTTTTCCTGTGTCTCTGTAATTCTCTTGTATAACATCCTACCAGCTATTTATTTATTTATTTTTACTGCTCTTTTCCCCCTATCTTTTAACTTCTTTGAGTTGTTGTTTTGTTTTTGTTTTTGTTTGTTTGGGGACTCATTTTGTGGTTCTCATCTGCCTCTCTTGTCATTTACTTACTTTCTGTGCTTGGGTCATACTTGTGAATGACCCAAGCACTAAGACACAGCTTTTTAAAACTAAGACACAGATTTTTGTCCTGCCTCTGCTGTTTGGTTAAGCCACTACAGCATGTTTAAAAAATTTCAAGTTTTGTGAAAAGTCATACACAAACAGTTATACTGTGTCTTATTCATTGAGCTACCATTATTTGTTGGCGAAAAACAACAAAATCTTTTAAATGCAGCGAATTTATATTTCTTGTGCTTGACAAGTCGGTTGATATTCTGAATAACAATTTATGCTGCACGGCTCTGCATTTTAAAAAGTGACCATTTGGATGTCAAATTTTATTTTGTGAGATGACTCTTTTGAGTACTGTCCAAAAGGTTGGGTCACCAATCATTTTCTCAATACTTTTAGCAGGAAAAATGGAAAATGAGTATAGTGATTTATTGAAACATGCAAGTGTAGATGTATATACATTATATAAGGCAAAAACTGAGATTTTAACATGGGGGTGATATGGGAGAATTTATCACTGTGGGTTAAAAGCCTTGCTGCGGCATTTTGGACCACTTGAAGGCGATTTAAGGGAGCCTTAGACAGACAGGAAAAGAGTGCGTTACAATAGTCTAACCGGGAGGAGATGAAGGCATGGACAAGCATCTCCATTTCACCTTTGGAGACAATAGTCCTAAGTTTAGCAATATTTCTTGAATGAAAAA
>VUQG01030602.1:7357-21026 GCA_015106755.1 Etia nguti | reverse complement strand
CTGTTCACAAACGCTGTCCATCTAATCTGACTGAGCTGGAGCTGTTTTGCAAAGAAGAATGGGCAAGGATTTCAGTCTTTAGATGTGCAAAGCTGGTAGAGACATACCCTAAAAGACTGGCAGCTGTAATTGCAGCAAAAGGTGGTTCTACAAAGTATTGACTCAGGGGGCTGGATAATTACGCACACCCCACTTTGCAGTTATTTATTTGTAAAAAATGTTTGGAATCATGTATGATTTTCGTTTCACTTCTCACGTGTACACCACTTTGTATTGGTCTTTCACGTGGAATTCCAATAAAATTGATTCATGTTTGTGGCTGTAATGTGACAAAATGTGGAAAAATTCAAGGGGGCCCAATACTTTTGCAAGCCACTGTGTATATATATATATATATATGATCATCATTTACAGAGACAGAGGTGGGTTTCCTCAGTGTGAGTGTGTTAATGGATGTAAAATCCACATGTATAAGTAACGCAGGTACACACACGCACACACACACATACTATATATATTCACCCCACCTGTCCTTTTGCACATACTGGTGTGTTGTTTCACATTTAGGCTGCTAACCAACAGCAGTCAAAAGACAGAAGGGCACAAGGGCACCCAATCAGGCGCTTATGAGTGCTACTGACTCCACACCCTCTACCTCCAGTAGTGCACACTACACTAGGTTTACTTCACACTTACTCCAAGTCAGAGGAGAAAACAAGAAAGGAAGGGAAAGAATCACTTTTTATTACCCATCTTGTCATTCAGATCCCAGCATATGTGGATTAGACTGACAAATAAATAACCAGACAACCAGGGCAGCTGTTAACAGAAACCAGTGGAAGCAGTTACAATGTCTGTTTATGGCCAGAATCACTTTACTTGGAATGGTACTCTGAGAGATCTGCATGGCAGCTATACAGGCTTCTACACAGGTAGGTAAGACTAAGCGTGTTTGTGTACATGTGTATCAGTCACTTATATTTTCATTTGAAATCAAGAATACTTTTTTTTTTTTAAGCCATAGACAATAATGTTATGAGTAATAGCTTTTATTTATCAATGAACTTCATGCAAATTGCAGTAAAGAGAAAGACAAAAGTCTTCTGTTACTCCTCTGAGGTTGAAATCAAAACTCGTGGGGTCCATACCATTTATTGGATGTTCTTGTGTCCTTTCTTGTGTCCTTTCTTGTGTCCTTCTGGTGACTCTTTGGGGCTCTTTATAATGCAGTAAAATTAGTCTAGGATTAAATGAAACTTTCTCATGCATATGCAAACATACAGATTGCATGTCAGAACGATCTATGCTTACTCTCCTGATGAGGGTAAGGAGAGGGGGGTGGGGGTGGGGTTGGAGTTGACTTGGCAGCCTGTGTAAGGTTGGCATGAGTGCCTGTATGCTTGTACACATCAAGGCCAAGCAGAGTTCTGACTTGGCATTACATGCAAGAGCGTTCAGTTGCAGTTGACAGATTTAATTGTGGTGTACCCTATAGCTTGGAATTCATTACACATCCATTTATGCATAAAATAGTTTAACTTTTTTCCTTAGACAAATCTCAGTTTCCTAATGTCTTATAACTGGTACTTATAAACATTTGAACCAGACCACCAGTGCATAGATGTGACTTCTGCTGTGATTTGGTACTCAGTAAATAAATAATTTAAATATAATCTTTACCATTACAATCACTTATACTGAAAGAAGTAGTCATACTAACAAACTGCAGCTGTGAGTGTAAAAATGCAAAGAATGCCAGTTATGAAACGCAGCTTTTGCTTCTGTAATGATGGAAAGGTTGCTTGAAAAGATCTAGTGCCTCCAGTGCTAGTCACACTGGAGTGCTATCTCTGCTATGTGGCTGTTATGTCCTGCACACTACTGTGCATGCTGTGTCAACTCTCCACAGTAATAAGATGTCAGATCAGAGGCATAGCAGAGAGGAGCAAAGTAGCATCCAGTGGCCTAATGACACATAAGTGATCTGAGTATGCTATAGGGTAGTCAATGAAACTGTCACTGTTATTTATGGTTTAATGTTTTGGTAAGGATCTCATACTGTTTGCTTGATAACAGTCTGAATTTACTGTTTGATGTTGTTTTTAATGATCTCAGGTCCCTGTGTACATTATAAGTTATCTAGAATCATAAGAATTATGTCCGTGACTCCTACATTTCTTTCTGCTAGCAGCCAGCTAATGCACTTCACCAGATTTTAGAAATCAACAGTGTCACTGACAGTCTTGTAAAACTACAACTGAAGATGAATCCACTCAACACGCATCATTAAGTCTTATAGATGGAAAACATGAGTCAATAAACATGAGTAAATGTTAACTTTCAATATAAGAGGCAACTGTTGTGGTTTAGTGCTACAGAAATAAAGTTGATTTTTTTACTGAATAAGTCCATTCAACTGAGGGGAGGTCTTGCAATAGTTTTTGTTTGCTTTCTGTCATGGATCACTGGCAGACTTAACAGAAGATGAGGATAAAGTCTGGATATATGTTTAGGGCTGAATAGCAACTAACTTATTCGGCAATTTATAGTACAGTAGCTCATCTGTTGAATTGGACCACATGGACTAGCCTTCGCTCACTACATGTCAATACATGACCTTATCACTGGTTTGCCACTTTTCCTTCCTTGGACTACTTTTGATGGATATTATACCACCACTCTAGTTCTGGAGATGCTCTGATCCAATCATCTAGTCATCACAATTTGGCCTTGTCAAAATCATTCAAATCTAAGCTCGTCTATTTTTCCTGCTTCTAACACGTCAGCTTTGAGGACAAATTGTTCACTTGCTCCCTAATCTATCCCACCCACTCAAAGGTGCTGAAGAGATAATCGGTGTTATTTTATAGAAGAGAATGTATAGAAGAGAGCCCCTTTGCTGTTCTTTTTACTGATCACCCAGCACTGACCCAATATTACTGTTAAAAACAAACAAAAATGAAGAGGTTCATATCAGTGATTAAGTATTGGCACACAGAACAAGAAAGCTGATAAGTATGTTCAACTAAACGTGTACGCCTTTGTGCTGAGTGCATGGTATGCAGACAGTAGTAAGTTATATTCACTGCATATTTTTCAATCATTCTGCATAACTTTACTTTCTTATGAATGTTTGATAAAAGTACATTCTGTTTTATAACAGTCATTTTCTACACAGTGTGTCATTATAAGTGAGTGAAAGGTATTTGTTGTTTTTTGTTTTGTTTTTGAGCCTCAGTAAAGGAGAAAAGTACTTTAACTTAAGAGAATGGGATGATGCAAAAATTTGATATAATAATGTTCTGTAGTGTGGTCTTAAGCACGCAGAATGGTCAGTAATGGACAGTAAGACTAGAAAAGTGCTATGGTAATGCAGATACATTAGAGGAGAATATTGTTTTTGAGTAACATTTCATTTACTAAAACGTGAAATAAGGCTCTGTAAATGCATATCTGTCCTTTTGCTTCTCTCTGGCTCTGTCTGTCAGTCTGGATCATCTAGCCCGTGTGGATAAGGGTGGTGATTTATAGGTACATTCAATCGGAAAGGGCCTCCTTTGCTTCAAGTTTCCATTGCAGTGTGATTTACATCTGGGGGGGTGGCATGGGCTTGAAAACTGGCATGCTTCAGATGCCGTGGGACTGTGGAACTGTTGAATCATGAGTAAATAAAGAAGTCTGACAGTCCACTATCAGCCCCTAGAGGCTGAAGGCCTCATTTCAAACAGGGTCATTGGTCACAAAAAACAAACTAATGTTATTATTCCTTTTAATTATTCATTTTTAACAAAACAGCTTTGTGTGTGTGTGTGTGTGTGTGTGTGTGTGTGGGGGGGGGGTGTCCTGTTACAATGCACAGTGGAAAGGCATGAGGGGCTCCAGCATGAGTTAATTGGATTTCCTATTCCTTTTATTCTGGGGGGGATGCTTATGTTCAGATGGAGGCTTCATGGTTGACCAGTTCTGTCTGGCCAGTAGGGGTACTTGGATGGTTTGGTCCTGTGCACTGTTGGATCCTGGGGCCCTTTTCAGGCCCAGGGTTTTTGGGGTGGTGTCGGCTGGTGATGTCTGGGTCCCGCCTGGCTGGGCCTCGTGGTGTGGGTCCTAATGCCCCCCTCCCTGGCTTCTGCCCCTCTTAGGGGCTGGGGGGGCTTTACCTAGCCTGGGGTGCTAATTGGGGATGGGGCTAGTGGGCTGTGTCAGGTGACCTAGGCGCTGTGCGACTCAGACCTGCATGTCATGGTGGGATCTGGCCCTTTTTGGGGTTGAGGAGGGAATGGATTGGGCTGATCATGATTGCTTCTGCCGGACATGAGGTGACCTCGATGCGGTTTGTGTTTATATGTCTGGCAGGCATGGTTCCATCCCCTCCACTGTCCCACCTCCCTCTAGTTGCTTGCGTTCGCCTTGCCAATTTGACTGGAACAGTTGGCAGACATATAGGTAGGACTGGTTGTCCTGTGCCATTGGGGTGCGCCTCACCATCATGGTTGTGCTAGCTGGTGTCTCTCTTAGGCTTTGGGTCTGTTTGCTGTCCCTCTGTGCTGTAGGCCCCTCTTTCCGATGCCCATGCTGCCTGGATGGTCCAGGCAGCTTTCCTGCTTGTTTCTGGCACAGCACACAGGTGTTCAGGTCTTCTTGGTCTTGGTCACCTGAGGTTTATGGGCTCATAAAGTGGGTTTTCATCACTGCTCTGATTCGGGTGATTTTGATTGGAGTAAAGATATCTTTACAGTATAACTCACCACAATGCTTGTTTTTGTCTGCGTGTCACTGTGGTACATTTTGCTAGTACTGAAGGGATGGTGATAATGTGGAAGATCATAGGCATAACTTAACAAATGGAGGGAACAAAATGATACATCACAAGTATATCAGTTGACTGATGTCTCAACCTGGCATGTTTGGACCCAAAATCCAGACTTGAAGCCAAACTTAATGAACAAACTAACCTTTATTCATGTGAAGCTGGGAACCAAATGTCCAACGAGCAGAAACCAAATGTTCATTAATCCAAACAAGAGAAAACACACATCAGGAGAACAGAACAAACAGTACAATGCAACAAATCACTGATGAAAACTAAGGGCTTAAATACATACATACATGATAAAAAGAGAGAGGGGACAACACAAACAACACACAGGTGAACAGAATCTAGTTAACCAGGCAAGGGCAAGCAAAACTAAACACAATCAATGTACCCAATATATGCAATGTATGGAATACAAGAAGTAGCTAAATACGGGACATGGGAACGCAAACTTTGCATGAAAAACACAGAAGTATATCAAAAACAACCTCGTGGAATAAATAATAACTACCTTGTAAAAATGAAAAACACAACAGGAACCTGGCAATAATATTTTGAAAAACCAAAAAAATAGAAAATGGGCTAGAATCTGAAAATCTAAACAACAAGATAAAGAACAGACTGTGCAGAAAATATAACAATGAACAAAACTAAAATATCAAAGTCAAAGCATGGGGTCGTAGACCTTGAATTATGATACAACCTGTAGATGGTGGTACATATGATGCATTAGTTTGCTGGCTATTTCATTTAAAGGAGCAGGACACCTGTCAATCCTTTCCTGAGCCCTCCCAGAAAACAAAACTCTCTGTCTGTGTCTCTGAGTTCCCTTGTTAGTTACTACCTGCTTTATTTTGGAAGTCTCTTGTCTCCTGTGCCTTCACTTCCTTAGTCTTGTTATCCCTGATTTGTTCCTGCTGTGTTTCCCACTACCATTATTACCTGGTATATTTATGGTTGGCATCTCCCCTTGTCCTTTTTCATACCATCGTGGAATGGTGTATACCTCTTTTCCATGTTCCCTGGTTCCATAATTCCTGTTTTCCTTTATGTGCGTTTTCCCTGGTGTGAGCTTACCCCCTGGATTACTTTTGGACTTTGTTAGTTTGAACAGCCAAAAATAAAGCCTTTTTTTAAATGTTACACTCCTGTTTCCCAAGTTCTGTATTTGGGTCTGCAACCTCCCTGCACTCATCAAGCTCTGACAGCTGTCCTGTTGGCTTGGTACATTAACTGGTCGGCTTGCTCCACATCTTCATCAAGAACCAGGTTGTTGAGCCTGATTCTATGTAAAAATCGGTATGAAACAGTCTCTCATGGATTATTGTGTGCTGAACCACAACAATAACAACAACAATCTAGATTATTTTGGTTTCCTTGTGTAAGCATTTTTTTTCCCCATGTTAGTTCTCTACTATATTATTTGAGATCTTCAGTCTGCTCCCTCAGTCTTGTCTCTGTGCTTTTGGCTTCTGTCTACATGTCAGGTCTGTGTCTCCATTCTCCCATTTTCAGTTTGTGTGTGTCTGTGTGTATTTGGGTTGGCCTATGTGCATTGTTGGAACAAGAGGAGTTTCGCACCTTCAGACTTAAACACCTGGTGGTAATTACACACCCATTCTGATTATCTCATTTGAGGAGCTTCATAAGGAAGCAGCAGTCGATCAGTCTTCGCTGAATTGTTGTATGGAAAGCAACAAGAGGAAACAAAACAGAGTCCACAGAGACAGTTCAGGTGGTAGACCGCGCGGAAAGCAGTGGTGGTGTAGAAACAGATCAGAAGGCCGACCGCGTAGAAAACAGCAGCGGCAAAGCTCCCTGGTAGATGGCCTGGAAGGTGGTCAGAGTTGATGTGGTGCTGGATGTGGACGAGCGGGCAGAGCCAGACGTGGACAAGCTGGCCGAGCAGAGCTGCAGGCGACAACGTGGGAGCCGTGAATGGTGGAGCTGCAGGCGACGGTGTAGCAGGGGCAGCAGGCGTGGAGACCTCTGGGGGAGACGAAGCAGAACCAGCAGGAGCGGAGACCTCTGGTGAAGACGAGGCACGGCCAGCAGGTGTGGAGACCTCTGGCGGAGATGAGACAGAACCAGCAGGTGTGGAAACCTCTGGTGAAGACGAGGCACAGCCAGCAGGTGTGGAAAGCTCTGGCAGCTGCTGCTGGGGTGTGGGAACTCGGGAGTGGATGCGTTCAGCCAGCTCCGGAACCTAAATCGCTTCCCTGACTTTGTGTAGATCTTTAATAAAATCCATAAAGCCAGAGAGCTGGCGAAGGTATGGGCTGCCCTCGAGGATCGCCTCGATGGCATTAAGCCCATCAGAAATTGACCTAGTGTTGAACACGGTGGATGTCGGATTCATGGGGTGAGTCCACTGGGTCCATTTTGTCGTTGTGTCGCTGTGTCATGGTCTGTGTGCGGCAGGCAGGAATGGAGGACCCAAATGCAGATTCCAGGACGCGAAAATAAACTCAAAACACTTAGCTTTATTGCTGGCACAAGTCAATACAGAAACTAAACTGGGATCACAAGAAACTAAACTTGGAACAGAGCACAGCCGGGTAGGAGGGTACAACACGACAACGAGCAGGAAAAGACTGAGGACTAAAATACACAGGTAGGATAATGAGAGGATGGGAACAAGTGGCAACACGGCTGGGACAAATCAGACCTAATGAGACAAGGGAAGCAAAACCAGACACACTGCACACAGGACAGGGACTTTCCAAATAAAACAGGAAACATGACAGACTGGGGAACAAGAAAATAAACATGACAGAACTAAACCTACACTAAACATGAGGGGCACAGTAACAAAACCTAAGAACTAAAAATCACAGAACAAAGGACTAGAGCTAGAAATACAAAACAGAACCCAAAACACTAGTCAAACCATGATGAAATAAAAAATAAAGGTACAAAACTCAAAACACTGGGTCACCCACCCAGGACCGTGACAGCCAGAGATTAATCATATCTAATGATTACATACAAATGGAACCGTGTGTTTTGCAACAGCATCAATCATATGACCACCACCTTCTGTAGTACCAGGATTCATTTTGTTCTGTACTGCTATGGTTCACCTGGAAAAAAGTACAAGATTTTTGTTAGAATCTGTTACTTTGGATACACTTTACAGGTACGTTAATAGTTAGTACATACTGTACTGGCCATCTCCAGATGCATTCAAGCCTCCTTTTGACAGGGCTATGTGCCAAGATACTTAAAGTGAAAAACTTCATGAACAACATCAATCCACACATCAATTTCATGGAGCTTTCTGCCTCCAATGCTGAGGTTAGGTACAGTACAATGTTTCTACAGTGTTCCAATATTATATAATTATTAGGGGTGGGACTCGATTAAAAAAAATAATCAAATTAATTAGAGGCTTTGTAACTAATTAATCTCGATTAATCCCATTTAGTCGCACAAGAAAATTTACCCCAAAGCGCAAATACTTTTTTAATTTTAAAGGGTTTTAGTGGGCGACAGAATAAATAATAGACATGGACATGAATATTGTAAACTCAAGCTCTTTTAATTTATGGAAATAAAGCATTTAAACTGCATTTAAATGGAAAACAGAGAAAAACAAAATCGCTGGCCAAAATTGGGCAGACTTAAAAATAAAGTACTTTAAGTACATTTTCAAAATGGTATTGTCTTTAACCCTGTCATGCATGAATTATGACAACCTCAATCAGGATTTTTTTCTTAAGTATTTTAAGTATTTTTATTAATCTTTAGGCATGAAAAGATGAATAAAAATACTTAAGAAAAAAAATCCTGATTGAGGTTGTCATAATTCATGCATGACAGGGTTAAATAACAATAATTACAATGACACACGTCATACACGTAAAGACCAGTGGGTGGCAGGGTATGGAGTGACACGTCAGTGTCCAATGTAGTGGTTTATGTGCAAGTATAAATACAAGCAAACAGCCTTTGAATAGCTGTCCTCTGTAGTGACCACTATGCGTGAAAGGGTTAAATAATAATAATAAAAATGTCAACATAAAGTGCAGTTTTTCGTCTTAAAAAAATAAGGCAGAAACATAAAAGGTTATTTGAACAGCTTCACCTGTAAATTCTGAGTAACCTACAGCCAACATTATTTTGTACATTAGGCTAAAACAGTGTGATCATCGAACATTTTAGTGCAAAAAATAACAAACCCATTGGACTCACAATACCTCCATTCTTATTTACTATCCGTCTCTCTTAGCCAGTTACTTAGACAAACTAGCCTGTTCACATTTTCAGAGCTCAAGGCAGCTCTCTTTTTTGTTACTATGTAACCTGCAAGTGAGAACAGTTTCTCACATGGGACAGAAGTGGCAGGACTAATCAAATACTTGCAGGCCAGGACAGACAGCTGTGGGTGGGTCCCTGCTCGACTGGACCACCACTGCAGCGGGCAGTCTGTCTCGCTGATGGTGGATTCTGATCTGTACAAACTCAGGGCCCTGTTACACAGGGCTTCCTCATCTGAATCTGTAGCACATTTTCTAACCTCCTATCTTCTTGCATTAACAAAAGTTCCCCCGCTTGGAATGCAAAGTGCGATTAAATGCAATTTATTTTTTTTAACGAGTTATTTTTTCAAATTAATTAATCGCAATTAATGTGTTAAATTCCCACCCCTAATAATTATATTACTGAATCAGTTTGTCACCTGTTATTTAATAGTGATTTTATTCAGTTGGAAATATGTAGTTTTACTATGAAATTTTATTAGGTGGGCAAATAGTGTTTCTTGTTTCTGACCTGTGTGTTATCAGTAATTTATACACTGATTATAATGGGAAAATGAAATACACTACATACACATGAGTGTTTTGTTACATTTTGCTGAACAAGTTTTAGCTAGCAGTAAACACATTTTGTTTTTCTATTAATTTTAATTGCGAACTAAATTAGTAAATAAAAAATAAAATTGAATGTTTCTAAATACCATGAAACAGGCTTACTGAGAGAAAATGAAAAACACCACTGGTTTTACAACAGCAGTACTGAGTTGTGAGCAGTTTCTATGTGTGCTGCTCTGCTCAAAGGAGTTATACATGGAAAGCCAAGACACACATATCAGTGTACCAGCCTGCTGTCTGAAGGCATCAGTGAAACTAGACAGCTGGAGCAACACTCAAGGTTCTCCCCTCATTATTGTGGAAATGGAAATGTGCATGGGTGTGCAACATATGGCTGTGCCAAGCCAGGGGAATCCTGTCTGGGAGAGCAGTATGTCTTTGATTTCACCTGTGGATTAGGAGTTCTTGATGGGAATGTTATGGCATTTTTCAGTTGTTGATGTGATTTTTTTTTATTGTCTATGTGTGTGTGCATGTGTGTGCATGTGTGTGCGTGTGTTTGTGTGTGTGTGTGTGTGTGTGTGTGTGGGTGAGAGAGAGAGAGAGAGAGAGAGAGAAACAGTAACAGAGAGACAGAATGACACAAGCTGAAGGGCACAGTGGTTGAGAATGCTCATCCTTAATCCCAACTTTCAACCAGCCAGCTCTCCAGCCCATATGAACTTTAAAGCATGTTGACTCTTCTCATGAAGTCATAATGCACATATGTTTGCACACACACAGACACACACTGACAAGATAAGAAAGTAGTGACTGAGACAGAGTAATACATAATATATAGATTCCTTCAGGGTAGGTCAGGACAACAGAATGAGACCAATGAAAGCACAGGTGTGGATTTTGGGTGGGACATAGGAGCCCACAACTACTCTGACCTGTGAAGTAGTTGTGGGCTGTGCCACCTAATTAGTCAGTTTATTCTGGTCAGTGGCTCTTTCTCCACAGTTCTTGATATCTTCAGATGTAGTGCTGCACCAATGGTACTGCAGCCTGCGCCTCCTGGAAACTGAGGTGGTTACCTAGAAAACATTCAAATAGTTATTTGAATGTTACAATGGTTACAACCCACCATTCTTTATAAGCTGTAAATTAATTTCCAAATTGTCTTTCCTAGAATTTCATTTTCAGAAGAGCTGTCAAAACCCACATTGTGCTTAAAATGCCGTCTCTGTGGGTCTCCCTTACTGGCTGCCTTTCTGATTTAATTGTGTGCGTCGCATCACTTTTTGTAAGTAGAATAAATCTAAAGGTGGATAAATTATTATATGGATCAATAGATGAGTACTTTCATCCTGGGAGTTATGAAGACTGAGTCAGATAAACAGCAGTGAATACACTCTAGTGTTTTTCCTGTAGTGTTTTTTCTGGGTTAGAGTACGGTGGCACTGAATATAGTCTGTGCCCTGCAGCTGCCCCGCTGGTCTTGTCAAAGCCTTTTTATAGTGGCAGTCTTCTCAGCACCACAGCACAAATGTTTTCTGGAGCTCTTTATCCTAGAGGGGTAGGGTTACACATGCAAAGTCACGTGTGCGCACTTAAACACAATAACGCACACATATCATCACTTTTCTATAAAAATACTTTTCTTGTATTTTATGGTAGGAGGAATGTGTTTTTTTGTTATGGTTTTGCATGTATTTTATGATCGTATAAAACAGACTGAGCAGAAAGGACACACACTCTCAGGAAGACATCTACTTTACTAATACACATGTCCAGCAATGACACACACACCAGCACGCGTGCCCCCTCCCTGGCCCTGGTGAGTGTCACTCCTCTGTGTTTAGACACAGTATCGTTACAGCCTGTGCAGAGAGAAAAGCACACTGATGCTATAAGTGTGTCTGTGTGTGTTTGTTTGAAGTACTGCTTGCATGTTGCTGAGGAGACACTTCGGCTCTCAGTCTGTCCAAGTCCTCACTGATGATCCCGTTTCATTTTGTCGTTTGTCTGTGTAAAAGTTTGTTCACCTTTCTGTCACTCTTTTGATTCGTCCATCTGTTGGCTGGAACAGGACGAGGTCGACCAAGTATGACAGCCACCTTAAGCTCCTCCAGCGGCTTAGAGGTCCTCCTTTCCACTCTGCAGGTATGTGCTCATGTATGTGATGTGTTGGTACAAAACACTGAAGTAACAAATCAAAAGAGTTACTTAACTTCCATATCAGCTTTAATCTATGCTGAGCCCCTAATAGTCTGCTAGGGATATAAAAAAAGGAGAAAAAAAACCTAAAATATGTTTTGGGTTGCGTCAGCTGATTTACTGAGAGGAATATCTGAGGTTTGCATGTTTGGATTATTAAAAGGACATGGGTTTTTTTTTTACTTTTCGTTTGGTATATTTTGCAGGCTTGCATTGGGTTATTGCTGCATCAAACATGTATCAAATGTACATCAAGCTTGGTCCACATTCATATGCTGTATCATGTTCACATTATTTGGTTTGTGGTTGACACTGGATCCTTAGAAAGTTGAGTGACATAAAAAAAATGTCAATAATATTGGACATAAACTTTGGTCCTGCATCAGCATTAAACCAGGATCTTTAAATAAAAGACATGTAACTGCAACACACTCACATGAAAACCTATCTATCTATCTATCTATCTACCTACCTACATGCTTGTTAAGGCATTGGTGAAAGGGACCGAGATGGTACATATGATACAAAACATCCCTGGGGGGCTACAGTTGGATACTTGGGTGGTGGAGGGGTGGAGAGATTGAAACAGCAGGTGGCATTGTATGGCACTATTGGCTCAACATCATTCTTTAAAAAGTGGGGGACTAACCTCACATTTTTAATGACATCAAATTCTGACTACTAAGCCTGGGCTAATCCATTTCCTTTGAGTTCTTTCAGCTAGTGTTTCTTACCCACAGTCCTGAATTTGTAGTTCAATCAGTCTAAACCTAATCACTTGCCTATTAACACAAAGCAAATGAGGAAAGAAATATATTGGCTTTGCATTGAGAATATTTATGCTGCTTATCTGTATTTTGTTACTGCTAAAGGATACAAAGACGGACAATCATGACATCATTTATTTAACAACAATATGTGAAAAATGAAGCACACTCCATGATTCATAATTTTGTAGAACAACCTTCAGCAGCATTAACCAGAAGCTATGATTTTCTGTAGGACTTTATCAGTCTCTGTGATCACTAAGGAGGAATTTTGTTCTTCTTTACAGTGTTGCTTCGGTTCATTCAGGCTTGCGAGCAGTCATTTATACGCAGCTCTCTGAAGGTCCCAGCACAGCATTTCAGCCAGTTTCAGACAAAGTTTAGCTGTCTGACGGATGGCCTCTCATTTGACTCTAGAATATATTGGTACACAGAGGAGTTCGTGTTAGACTCGGTGACTGCTCCGTTCTCGGGTCCTGTGGTTGTAAATCAAGCTTAAATCATCCCCCCTCCACCACCGTGCTGACAGTTGGTATGAGGTGTTTGTGCTGATATACCGTATTTGGTTTTCTCCAAACGTGGTGTTGTCCATTAACACCAAGCATCTCCAGTTTGGTTTGTCCAAAGGCATTGGCCTTCATTTACTCACAGTGCATATACATAAATCTGTGCACAAATCAGTGATTTATAAGTATTTCATACCTCAATTTGATTTTACTTTACAAATAAATTTAATAAATGGGAAAGTAAAGAAAAGTCTTTGAAATGAATACTACTGATAGGGGAAGGGATAGCTCAGTAGTTAGAGTGTTGGCCCCATGATCGGAAGGTCGGGGGTTCACTGAGTGAATGGGTTAAATGCAGAGAGGAATTTCCCCATGGGGATCGATAAAGTATACATTATTAATACTACTAATAATAACAGTACCACAACACTTAATTTACAAAGCACTTTTGAAAACAACAACCGGGCTGACCAAATTGTTATTGTGGTTATTATTATTATTATTGTATGCAGTTTAAAAAAAAAAAAAAAAAAAAATCAAAAAAATTAAATAAATTATATATAAAAA
>VUQG01030601.1:0-12082 GCA_015106755.1 Etia nguti | reverse complement strand
GGCTGACGTCTGATAAGACGTATGTCATCCACATATGGTGCCAGGCCTGGCATAGATGGCACTGTCTATGTGATGGCATGCCATATCTGGCTCGATTGTGGTTTGGTTTATGTGGCCCAGGCCCATAGAAAACAGGTCTGGCCCGCATCAAGCTGGCACTTCTGACTGACCGGTGTCATGGCAGGGTGTATGTCAACCAGATGTGGGCCAGGTGTAAGCACATTGTGTGGGCCAGATCCGGGCCATACCAATTTTGCTATGTGGGATGTGGTACTGAGGCAGGTTATTGGCTGGTAGTTGGATAAGACCAGTCCCTTCTGGGGATCCTTCGGGATCAGGACTCTCCAGCCTTCAGTTACCCATTCTGGATGTCTCTCATCGACTAGCAGCTGATTTCATTTGTACTGTTAGACGCTCATGGAGTGCAGTCAGCTTCTTCAGCCAGTAGGCGTGAACCATGTCAGGTGCTGTCCAACTCTTCGTACTAGAGACCCTTTCTTGGATGTCTGCCACTGTGATGGTTATTGGACCCTGTTCTGGGAGGTTGCTGTGATCTGCTCTTAGATCCACTAGCCACTGAGTATTGCTGTTATGGGTTGCGTCCTTCTCCCATATGCTCTTCCAGTATTGCGCCGTCTCCATATTCTTATATTGTTCCCCTGACACTGAGAGTACACCTTGGATGGTTCTATGGAGAACAGATGGTTTATTCTCCTGCCTTCGATCTCTCTGGTGTATCTCTTCAAGCAGCTGGCCAAGGCTGTGAGTCTTTGCTTGGCATTTTCCAAGGCCTCAGATATGGACAGCTTGCTGTACTTCTTAGCCACCTTCTTCATTGGCCCTTTCCGCAACTTGGCTAACTTTCTTCCGTGCTACGTTGATTTTGGCCTCTAGTCTCCTTCCCTATGGAGGGTACTGCTGCTTGTGGCTGTTCATGTTGTTGCCAAGCATCTCAATGATCACTGCTGCCCTAGTGTAGATCAGCTGGTTAGTCTCGGTAGTGCGGCACTAGGTATTATACGTAGTGCTGCATTCACATCAACTAGTAGATCCTCAGAGGTTACTTCTCAAAGTGCTTTCATTTTTGCTTCCTATTTGTGCATGTTTCACAATGTGGCCTAATACTGATGTTTTATATTTGTTTGTAATGTATATATCTTGTTCTTTGTGCCCAGTTAAGAAATGTTGATTATATGAAATATCTGCTTTTCATCTTAATATCTTTGAAAGAAGCCAGTACAAAATTGACATGGCACAAGACATCGTATTTGCAAAAAGGGCAAATATGGACTGGAAATGGAGCTATATTTATGCAGTGCTTTTATTTTCTTACTGACCCCTCAAAGAGTTTCAGATGAAAATACATGTTTTTTTTTTAATCAATTTTGTATTCAGTGTAGAGTGTTTTAATTTATACACTTTAAGCACTTTATCTACCATCCATGGAGAATTAAAAATCACCCATTAGCCTAACAATTATTTGAACTGTATTCTGTAAGTATCTGTGTTCTCCTGAAAAGCTGAGAGGACACACTTGAAGTTGCTCACAAATGTCATAATGTCTCAGGAGTTTTGGTAGAAATAGAAACTTTGATCAGTTATTATAAAAACTATGCATTCACAGTGGATCTGTGTCATTTGAGCAGATGACTGTAGAGAATAGGCTTTACCTATCAATCCCAAAAAAGATAAAAGCATCATATTTCTGTTTTCAGACAATGGAAGCAGCTCACCGCTGCCAAAGTTTGCCTCCTCACCCAAACCCAACAACAGCTATATGTTCAAGCGGGAACCACCAGAGGGCTGTGAGAAGATTAAAGCTTTTGAGGAAATGAGGTATAGATGCTTTGATACTTATACTGAATTTCCTCAGTACTCTGCTCCCCCCTTTAATTCCACTGAACATGTTTTTGTGCAGCTCCAGGCAGTCCACATCGGCACCCCTCTTCTCCTGCCCTGACAAAAACAAAGTGAATTTCATCCCAACGGGTTCAGCTTTCTGTCCCGTCAAACTCCCTGGCTCTTTACACCTCACCCTTGCCTCAGAGCCAGAGGAAGACCAGGACAGCAGGGAAGCAGGTTCTGGCTCTGACCCACACGGAACCACGTCATTCTACGGTGCCCCTACTCAGGTGTCCACGAGCACCAGCACAGATGACCCCCCAGAGGAGCCTGCTTCACCCTCAGAGACATCAGATTCCCAGACAGACAGCCCGGCCATCAGTTAGACCTGAGCAGAGCTGGCCTCTGTCTCTGGGATCTACACTTGCAACCATCGAGCACCACCACTGACTTTCTCACCAACACCACCTTCTGCTCCACCAGGGGGGTCTCTGTCTCTCTGTGCCCACTGTCTCCGTTGCCCTTCTATCTTTGCATGACGTAGCAACAGTGTCCAGAATATCCACCACAACCAATATGATTTGCTGCCTCAACCTTCTGTCCTGCATAATACGTAAGCTGCTGTTGGCAGGAAGAAACCTGACAGTTCAAGGGTTCATATGCAGGCGTAGCGAGGAGTGGAGCACTATGGATCAGGGAGGGGCATGCATTTTAAGCTGGTAGTGTATTTCTGATGAAATGATGTGTTGTGTTCTGTTTCAACATTCACAGTATGAATAAGCTCTTTAAACATGTATATCCACATATAGCTCTATAAAAAGAAAGAAAAGTGTTTGTTTAAAACTCTATGGCTGTGTTATATATGGAACAGGAAAGACAACAAGAAAAGGATTATGTTTACACTGTCCAGGTCATGTTGTTGAGCTTTGTCTTAAATGCAACAAGGAAAACATTGGAAGAAAAGAAAAAGGAGAAAATGGCCTCAAATGGTTACACAGTGTCAGACCTTGCTTCAGGTATTTCACAATCGGAGTCTATACTCAGGTAATTTGGAATGTATGTCCATACAAAGCAGAACAGATTCTCTCACATTTATTCCTTCACATTTTCATTCACATACGAATCACTCTTTTCTGTTCAGTGACTAGACCTGAGCTCATGGCTGCAAATAGTGAAGGCTGTTGTGACCTCTGCCATGTGTTGTTGTGGATGTACTGATGGAGTTGAGCTTGTCTGTTATTTAAGTGTAACGATAATGTGATTGGCTGATGGTGGAGCAAAAGCAGATGAGAATGCAGTAACACTACATGAAAGTATGAGAAAAATGTTCAAATACAACCTGTCTTTGGTGAAATATTCAGTAAAACTGGCATTGGATTGCCAGATGATTGTTAGACCACTGCTGAAAGGGTAATTGCAGTTTCCACCCAAAATATCGTGAGCAACATGAACTTGTTTTTATTTAACCCAGATGCATTACCACAATTTTTTTTGAAGTTTAGTTTTCCACATCTTATAGTATATTCAGTCTAACCTGGAGGTTTGACACATCAAGCTTGCTGTTAAGTGACAGACCTCACTGCTCCACAGGACATAGAGATGATAAAAAGCTGGATAAGGAATTGTAAACCAGGAGAGAATGATTATTGGACTTGTATTTGTCAGATCAAGACAGAGAGAACTTTAAATAGTGGACCCCATCTACCGAATGTCTAAATAGGGAATTCAGAGCTCTGGAGGTGTTCCAGTTGTCAGCCGCCACATGGAGGCAGTGTTAACTGTATGGAGCTATATCTTTTAATGATTATGGGTTGCTGATTGCTTCACTTCCAAAAGATGTCAGCCCTTTTCAGACATGAGCTACGTGACCTTACTGTTTTTATCACTCTGTTGAAGTGACAGCATTCTTTTGGATTGCTACAGGAGTGACTCCCAAAACCTGGAAAGTAGTTTTTCCTCCTCGTGGTGAGCTCTGTAGTATCTTCATTTATGGTTCAATCGAAGCTTTCAAACAAGCAGCAATTGACCTGTGCATAGCACTATTTTCCAGAAGCAGCTTGCTTTTGGCATGTTGATGGACTGCAGGTAAGCATGTTTCCATGGGGTCTGCATTGTTCTAATTCTGACAATCTTTCCAAGTGTAGGTCAAGAGCTACAAAACACGCCAGTGACGGGCAGCTTTTGCCCTGTTTTGTTGCCCCCAGGTGGCCAAAATTGTGATAAGAAAAAAGCGTAAATAAATATATAAATCTGGGTAAATTGTGACTGACAGATCAATGTCTGATTTTCACTATTCATGACGCCTGGTCTGGGATGACACAGTTGTTGTGCAAGTTAAAAATGAATATTTGTACAACCTTTCCCTCAACTCTGCACTCTGGTAAGTTTCGAAACTTACTGTTCTAATGAAATCCATTCCATGAGATATGAGCATGAGAGGTGATTGATTCCTAAATTATGTTTGACCTTTGTTTCTGTACTCAGACTTTTGGTTGCAGCTTCAACAGCGCCGTCTGCTGTATGATGCATAGAGAAAGCATTACACTGGCCGGCCTCGTTTTCACTGTTATTATTATTATTAATATTATTATTATTATGGGATGCTGGAGGCACCTTGATGCTTCCACCAAACTACAGTACCATAGCATTTTATGTTTTCTGTGCAATGTTACAAACAGACATGAACATGGCAAAGTGTAAATAACCAGTGCATTTTCATCTTACTCATCATTTCTTTGGATAACTGGTGTATTTGTTGAATCCCTGTATTGACACTCCTTTTGTATATACGTTATTTTGTATATACAAGGCTTTTAAGGAGGTTCAATGTCGTGGTTTCTAAAGACATTTCAGCACCTTACCAAGAATTTTAGCTTTCCCAATGTTCCACATATACTTGGCATTGGTAACCTAGATGTGTGCAATAATAGGAAAAAATTTAAAAAGAAAAGGTGTTGTCTTTTCGTTCTTTGACACAAACGTCTCATCTCACATTCCTTTGGTTTTGAGCATGAAGGCTGAATCAGCAAGAAGTTTGTTGTTAAAGCCATCAACTGATACAAAACCAGCAATGACCAGAGCACACCACTGGCAGGTCAGAGTGTTCATCAGCTCCTCTTTGTGTAACCAGTAGTGTCAAAGTTCATGCACAATGGCAATAAAGGAAAAAAAAAAATTCTGGATTTTGTCTGTTCATTTTTGTGACTCATTTAGGGTTTTATTCATCACAGCTGTGAAAAGTTTGATAACTTGCAGCACTTTTTTTTCTTAGTCTTGTATAGGTTATTAGAAATCAAGAGTTAGCTGAACCAGGTAGGTGTTTGTGTGTATTTGAGAAACTTAGCAGTTTGATATTTTTAGCAATCACCATGAAAAAATAAGATAATGGTGATTTTGATTTTTTTTTAAAATGAAAAGAGATGAATATAGTGACAAATGTATGCACAAGTAGTTTAAATATTTAGTCATTCCATTTTAAGTATAATTTGTTTTCATTCTTTCCAAGAAAATATTGTGAGGCACTATATAAGTTGAATTGCAACTAGTGGACACCCCACTGGTAGAAATGACTATGAAATTAAATTACAGTTTTTAATTTTTAACTCATTTTGCCTTTTTTCAGTCAGGTTTTGAATATTACACATACACTTGTGCCTGTGCATTTCTTGGACTAGTTCTTAAAAATCCTTGTATTCACATCAATTATTTAGGTGTAGAGTTGTACACCTATTTCCATGATGGTCTTGTAACCCGCAGTTTCATGTCCATCCCTGAGATGCAATCAAAACCCCACAAGTACAGACCACCTGAACGAGCATCACCACCTCGGCAGCTGCTCCAGCGCTGCCTAGAAAACGAATCCGAGCTCCATTTCATGTAGTCTCCAAGGAGGGGGATGAGTAAAGCTTCAGACCAAACTCCAGTTATTGTTTTTTGAGGAAATTAAGGCTGACAGCAGATATCTGAAATACATTTAGAAAGAAATCAAAATTATTGAGAACACACAGGCAGAGATTTGAACAGCTCAGAGAAGTTAAGATGGTGAGTCCTGTCCCGCTTTCTTTTCTTCCCTCCTTCCTTCCTTTCCTTTTAGGTCACCTGAAGTCAGAAAATGTATTTAATTTAAGATGAGATTCAGCATCCAGTGGCAATCCCATATCCCCACAGTGTGCAACCAAACCCTATCCTCCAAGATGATAACGCTTGGCCCCACAGATCAGGGTTTATCAGAGACTACCTCCAGAATTTGGAAGAGGAGAGGATGGAAGGGCTTGCCTGCATCCCTAACCTCAACTCCATAAATATATAATACCAGAATGACCAACAGTAACCAAACTGGCTGATTTGCGACAAATGCCAGTTGAAGAATGGGTTGCCATTCACAGCTTGTTGGCATTAGCAGAGAAGATTTGACAAGTGTTTCATACCCAAATACTTAACCTTTGGCCAACCCACAAATATTGTACCTTTTAAGGGGAAATAAACAGGCTTTCCAACAATATAAGATTTCTTGCCAAGAAGCATTGTTACAATGAAGAAATAATCTACCAACCAATATGTTCCTTACTTTTTCTGCTAAGTTTATATTTCTTCACCATGTGTGGAAGCCCAACTAGAGGGCCAGTGTGCTCCCTAGACTAGTCATCCTGCCGTTAGTTAATCTGATTTTCTTACCAACTACCCTAAGCTCTTTAGTTTTAAATCCATGCATTAATGTTTTATTCTACTACTATTCTACTATGTCTTCCTCACATTTATATCTATAGCCAATTTGTAATGACTCTCTAACCTAATTTCTTGGTTAAAAATTATGTTAGATTGGACTGTGTGCTGAAACCCATAGTGCCACACAGAAAAGCCCCAGCCAGCATTCAAACAAAGAAATATCACAGCAAGGAGGTTAAGACACGACAGACCATTGTCTAATAAATAGTATAGTTCTTTACCTAATATATAAAGCACTACTACTGTTGTGAACTGGTGCTATACTTGAATAACAGCTGTTTTATTTTTTTTATAAATTGTAACCTCTGCCAAGCAGTGATATAAATCCTCCAGCAGATGGCAGTAGACAACCGGGACCCAGCTGCAACTGAATTTGGCTGATTTCAGATTTTGTCACAGTCTAGCATGTAAAGGGATCAAACAGCTGTTTGTCTCTCTCATTCTGAGAGCTCCAAACATCCACCTGTCTTTACAACTAAAACTTTTTCTAGCTGCTGTGCATTAAGTGATGCCATAGCACCAACATATGATTTACATTTGCTTTTAAATCCAGAAAAGGAAATATTTATCTGCCTGACAGGAACAGTTTCTCTAAACAAAAGCATCATTGGCCCTGTTTCAGCAGCTAATCGGCTTTGTCACAAACTCGATTCTCTGTGCTAATCTCGAGCTTCCAGCACATCCTAACTGAACCTAATAGAACAAAGGTAAGACTCTTTTAAAAGCAAATTAGGGAGCAGAAAGCCTCTTGTAATCCCCAGTTTCCCGGCCTTCTGCTTCCTGCTGTGCTGCTGTTTCTCCATTCAGGAGCAGCTCTGTGCAAAATGCTAATCCTCATTTATCAAAGCACAGAGATAATACAACAAATAAAAACCCCAGATATGATGTCTGGTTTTATTAAGACATAGGCACACAGTTGGGTTTGCCCCTCATTCTGAATTCATATTTGGATCAATCAAGCCTTCAAATTATTAGGTGCGTAAGAGAGCTGTCCCTAATCAGAGCCCTCTCATCCAACCAATCAGTGCTGCTCACTAAGGCAGAGCTAAGAGGTTAAAAGGTTAAAGTCACACTTGCACCAAGAGGCTGCTTCTAAATAACAGATATTTATTCAGACCTTTGAATAAAAATAAAACAAAAGTGTTTCTGTCTAACATACCACCATAGCTCACCATTCATCTGTTACTTTATCATATTGACTAATTTTACTTGAAATTAAACAAAATGTATGGAAAATTTCAACAGCGAGCTTTTTCCTTACACCTCCAAAGTCTCAATTTGAGACAAACACTTATTTTATTAAAATTGTTCTTTTTTTGCTTTTGTTTTTGTTTTTTTTCCTTATGTGCAGATTTAATTTGATTCTGTAGAAATAAAGCTCAATACTGCTGCAATATTTGAATCGGTTTTGCCTCCATGTTGGTACTGTATGTTAGGCCCTGTAGAAGCTTTGGTCCAGGCACTGCTAGTTTGAAATAAGTCAGTATTTTTCCTTTCTTTTACTGAACGCTCTACCCTAAAATAAAATGGAACAGTTGATTTTTCAGTACTTACAAACATGTTTCTCAAATGTATACACACGTTTCATGGACAAATTTGTTATTCGTCAATATTTTCTTTTCCAAATTTGTTTACACTCTACAGACAAATGTGAAACTACCTCAGATCTTGCTTACAACGAAATGGCCAAAGTGAGTGAAAAGACAATTAAAAAAAGCTTTGACATTTGTGCTGATGCGGAAAGATTGCAGTTTGAGCTGTTTGAAAAACTACATAAAACTTATTGCCACTTTAAAAAAAATGTTCCTCTGTTTATGCTCACTCCTAGTATAAACAGATGTGTCAACTTTGTCAAATATTGAGTACAATGCTGAAGGAAGCTTTTGTGAAGGTGGAGGACTAAACGACCAACTCGTCATCTCTGGAGACGTCAGCTGGTCAAGTGGATGGACTGCCACGTTCAGCTCTTTTGTGCATCTGTCTTTTCTCACGGGTCTATTGTGAAGACTAGACAGGCTGATCCCACCTCAGGAATCCAAACCTCCCTGCCTTGTATGCATGTCAGCTACCCCCTGCTCCCTGGGAGGGATTTCATTGTCCTGGTTCCCCTCCCCCTTTCAAATCAGATGCATTGAATGCTACACTGATCAAGGAAAAAGTAATCAAGTGCCCTTTTGTTTTAGCAGCTGCTTCAAAAGAGCAAAATAAATTTATGGTAATGAAACCTTATCGTGTGTGCTTCAGATGCTGGCTGTCATGTGGTTTTGCCTTCCAGTGGTGTAGTTCTGTCCAGCCAAGGTTCCCTGCCACAAGATGAAGAGTTCAGCCAGCTGACAGAGGTCCAGCACATTCTAATGGGCTGATGCTGCATCATTCACCATAACATCACTCATTTTAATACTATTTAAAAGCTGGTTTATTAAATTTTTCTGTTTCTTTGGTTCTTTTGAGTAACAGAAAGCTAAAACCAGAGACTCTTTCTACATTAACAGCAATAAAACAGTGGATGCAGGTCTTTTTGGCATTTGGACAGGTGATTTGAACCCAAACTGCTCTACCACATGTGGCACAGTATTTGATATTTATTCGTTTTGAATCAAAGGACTACTTTATTTATTAAATCGTAGTCATCTAATTTGAATTTCAGAGATGCCTGTATGACACTTGAGAGTCATTTTGACACCTGTCAAGATGAAAATGGAGCAGATATCAAGAATTTTGGGGCCCTGATGACACGTAACATTAATTCCTGTGAGGTGAGGTTTGTTAGTGGCTTCAAGTGTGAAATATTAAAGGTCATTTAATATGGATCATTTTAATGAGCAAGAAAATTAAAAAACTATGTGACTCTTTCGACAATTTACTGCGCTCCTGAATATTATATCACTTTTTAACAAAGTAAAACAGGCATTTCTGTTGTCCTTGGTGAGCTTTTGAAATGAAAATGGAACTGAAGTGCCATTGTTGTCCACGAAGAAGACTCTGGGATAGAGTACAGCAGAGATCATTAATTTGGGGGGGATTGTTGGCATATAACATACAGTTTCTATAAAGGACTTTCAACATTCACCAAGAAAATGTATTTTAAAAACTATGTGAACCATCCAACACAATCTTGGGCTCCTGAATATTATATCATTTTTCAATAAAGTAAAACAAACATTTCTGTTGCCCTTGTATCCATTTTTGGAATTACTTTGAAGCATTTAATTGGAGAAGGGCAACAATGGTGGCAGTCAGTGTGTGATGGGTAGTCTTTACTGGTGAGTCTTTGCACCTGTTACATTAATGGAGGTCCTATTTGAACGTATTGGTATGGACCTCATCAGGCCATTTCACCAGAGTGCATGGGGATATCACTTTATATTAGTTGGGAGGCGAGCAGGAAAACACCGTAAATAGAATGTCACCAACCCTGGAATATTGTGTACATGTCCGGTCCTTTGGTCACAGACTGCTTTTGTCATTTGCGCATTATCTCTAAAATCTGAATCATCCTGTCTCAGAGTGACCCTGAAAAGTTCCTGTATTAATTACTTCTAGGCTGGACTATTCTAATGAATTCTATTCATTTAATTGAATTAAACCACAAATTCAATTAAACCACAACAACAGTCACCTCAAAGCGTTTAATATTCTGAGGTAAAAACCCTACAATAATACAGAGAAGCCCCAACAATCACATGACTCTCTATGAGCAAGCACTTTGGTGAAAACCCCCCTTTTAACCGGAAGAAACCTCTGGCAGAACCAGGCTCAGGGAGGAGTAGCCATCTGCTGTGACTAGTTGGGGGTGAGGGGAGGGAGAAAGGACAAAAGACATGATGTGGAAGAGAGCCAGAGATTAATAATAACTAATAATTAAATGCAGAGTGGTGTATAAACACATGGTGAGTGAAAAGGCGTGAGAGAAGGAAAAACGCTGTGCATCATGGAAAGCCCCCAACAGTCTAAATTTGCAGCACAACTAAGGTTGGATTGAGGGTCACCTGATTCAGCCCTAACTATAAGCTTTATCAAAAATGAAAGTCCAACTATCTATTGGGGTGATATGGTACTATGAGGTCTTTAAGAAAACATCCAGTCCAATCATTCAAGATCGTGTATGTGAGGAGAAGGATTTTAAATTGAATTCTAGAATTAACAGGATTTTAAAAGGGAGCCAGTGAAGAGAAGCCAATATGGGAGAGATATGCTCTCTCTTTATTGTCCCTGTCAGTACTCTTACTGCAGAATTTTGGATCAACTGAAAGCTTTTCAGGGAGTTTTTAGGAAAACCTGGTAATAATGAATTACAATAACAATGTCTAGTAACAATCCATTATTACACTCAATTGGCTTCTCTCTGGCTCTATAGATGTATGGTTCTGTGCTGGGGCCATCTTCTATTTACATCATACCTTCTTCTGTTAGGCATAGCATACATTTCCATTGCTATGCAGATGATACCCAGCTTTATCCATCCATGAAACCAGATGACACACACCAGTTAGTTAAACTAAAGGCATGTCTTAAAGACAATAAGGCCTGGATGACTCTGATTTCCTGCTTCTAAACTCAGATAAAAACATTCTTAGAAACCATCCATCCATCTATTTTCTTCTGCTTATCCAGTGCCAGATAACATTGGAGGTAACTACGTGAGCTGACTTTGGTTTCCATGGTGTCTTAAGAGGAAAACTCCTAGACACAAACTACACCTTTCTTAGCTGCTACCTCAAAGCACATTGTAGGCTGTCAGTCCTGCGTGCTGCACAGCAACATTCAATATTTAGTATTTACTGTTATTTACACTTAGCTAGATTAATGCAGTGGTGTTGTGGTTATTATGTTGCTCTCTTTTTTTGGTTGTTTTCTCTTTTTTTTCCCTCAACAGGGGATCCAGGAGATTTTTTCTTTTTAAATGCCCTTTCTCACTGTCCCTCTTCCACTCTGTTTTTCTTTTCCTTCTTCTCTTTCTTTCTCCCTTTCCGGGAGACGGGACAGCCATGTCTGTCCCATCTGTAACAACTGAAAATAAAATGAAGAAATAATAACAACAAAGGTCAATCAAATGGACCAATACAGCAAGGCTGTGATGATCCACTTGGTAAAGTAAATCCGCTGGGTATCTTTGTTGGCCTTCAGAGAACAATTCTGACGGCTAAAGAACCAAACGGGACAGGCAAAAAAAAAGAAAAAAAAAAGGAAAACTCACTGAAGTGGCATTGTGAAAAACCAACAGTTTGGTGATAGCACCAAGGCACTTTATAATGTGGCCAACATTTTCTCATCTTCCTAGCTGGTGTCGTGGGGATTCCCACGATGCATTGAGTTTTTCCTTTCCAGTCACCTTTCTCACTCACTATGTGTTAATAGACCACTCTGCATTGAATCATACCTGTTATTAATCTCTGTCTCTCTTCCACAGCATGTCTTTATCCTGTTTTCCTTCTCTCACCCCAACCGTTTGCAGCAGATGGCCCCGCCCCTCCCTGAGCCAGTTTTCGCCGGAGGTTTCTTCATGTTAAAAGGG